>VZTV01003877.1:0-10365 GCA_013400875.1 Anhinga rufa
CCTTTAAATCCTATGCCTTCATTCTGGGTTCTGTTCCAGCGTTGGTCCGAAGCCAGCCAGTTCTTCCCCACCTTCTCCCAATGCAGAGCTAACATGCCTGCTTCATGCAGAGCCTAGCGTGGCGTGCAGCTGGCCATCAGCGACTGGCAAGCCCCATGGCCGGACCGTGATTTCTGCTTACTTGTCACTGCCATGTATCAGCCTGCGAGGTCACAACCTGCTTTGGGATTCAAGTTGGCCAAGGGACAGACAGTTCCCCAAGGACCTCACATTTCAGGGCTGGGAAGGAGGGTTTGGAAGGATGCACACCCTAGAAGACAGGGCAGGGCTCACCAAGCAGGAGAACTTGTATTCTGCTCCCAACCAACATGGATTTACCTGCAGAAAGTCATCCTAGCCTCTCTTTTTTTTTTTTTTAAACACCCATATTTCTGCTCCATATCGATTGACCAACACAACAATTAGAACTAGGAGGCTGCACATGGCTAGAATCATCGAATCATCCGGGTAAAGGCAATTCACCAGGTTTTGGCCTTTCAGTATCATCCTTGTCAGAGAGTATGATAGATAAATCCAATAATGCGAGATAACAACAAGGACGCTGGCTTTCCAACCAGCAACAGCAGTGAAAAAAAACAGGGTTGAATACCAGGCTTAACCTCTTTTAGGAGAGGAATTCTTACTGCAGCTCTTCATCCCGAAACCTCAGGGCTCCCCAGGTACAAGTTCGTACAGCACATTTATTTATCCACTCGCTTGTCCTGATTGGGTTTTTCCCAGAGAAAAGCCTGAAAATAATTTCTCTTTCCAGGCTCCCTTGATGCCTGTTTTGTCCTCCAGCTTTATTTACGTCTATTTTAACACACATGTGAATTCTAGCGGGTTTACCTTAGCAAGCTCACAGTTAATTTTAACACACATGTGAATTCTAGCGGGTTTACCTTAGCAAGCTCACAGTTAATAACTTAGGAGGAAGGCAGAAGTTGATGAAAGGAAGCAAATCTTGAAGCAGAGAGAAAAGTATCTAAAACACTGGATCAGGCACCAGCTTTTCCTGTGGCCACAAGCCACAATCTCTTTCTGTCCCTGCTCCCTATCAGCAAGATCATTAGCTGAATAAATGATAGTTAAAAACCCATTAACAAAAGTCGGATTTACTAGGCTTGATCAATTAGGTTTTCCGAGTGTAAAAAGATCCGAACCCACAAGCCTTATGGAGGAAGCTCCTGCCGAATGCCTTCGGTAATTTATGATCGCTACCTCCCTTTCCAATCCCTTCTCAATCGCTTCTTTAAACGGAGAGGTTTGGGGGAGGTAGGGGAAACAGGCTGTCCTTTCCGATACTCACAGCAAGGGTTGTCTTTTTTTTTTTTCAGTTTTCACCGTATTTATTTTGCCTTTCCTTTCCTGGTCTCAAACTCCGAGCAAGGAATAGAAGCAAGATGGATCCTGCCAGATAAACACGGCTGGATTTCATATTGCTGATTCGGTTCTTTTCCCAACGTTCACACCAAGGCTGCGGTGGTACTGCTGGCTGTAACCGTTCAAGCTCAACAGCCCAGGGGGACTAATTACTGCATTTACAGTAAAACATGCAAGGAAATGTATCTCCCTATCTCCATATAGCCAAGTTTACTGAAGGATAGCCTACTACATTACACAGATTAATACTCCAGTGAGTAAATTAATCCTCAGAATTTCACTCACTACTTGTGGCTTATAAATTTTAATTGGCTCTAAACTGCCACATGAATTTATGTGACTGTATATTGATGAAGTGGAAGGGATCAGAAATTAGTCTATCAACACTCAGAGCTCAGAGATAAGATAACAGGCTATGTTGGGACCAATTCATAAACATATAGAAACGTTTGCAAAGCAGCATTCAACTAGTTTTAGAGGTGCATCACCATAGCTTACACACAACCCCACTGAGGAGGAAAGCAGAAGCATTAGATGAGCGCAAAAGGCAGTTTCAAGAAGTGACGTATACCTGTTTTGCAAAAAGCCAGATCCAAAGGGTAAGCAGTGCTTGTGCTCTTTTTGATTGTACAATTAGCCATCACAGTCCATCGATACCACAGGACAGCAATCGGAACAGCTTTTGGATATGCTGACACCCCGGTATACCGTTCAAGTGGTTATTTCTAAAACAGTGAAACACGGCACCAGACTTTCACAGAACCCCAGCGTGGCAGGGGCTGGCAGGGCCCTCCGGAGCTGCCCCCGTCCAGCCCCTGCGTGAGCAGCACCCCCAGAGCAGGGGCACAGGACCGCGTCCAGGCGGGGTGGGAATGGCTCCAGGGAAGGAGACTCCACAGCCTCTCTGGGCAGCCTGGGCCGCTGCTCTGGCACCCGCACAGCAAAGGGGTTTTGCCTCAGATTTCAGTGGAACTTCCCGTGTTCCAGCTTGTGCCCGGTGCCCCTTGTCCTGTCGTCGGGCACCGCTGAGAAGAGCCCAGTCCCACCCTCCTGACACCCGCCCTTCAGACACTGATCAGCATTGAGGAGATCCCCCTCAGCCTTCTCTTCTCCAGGCTGAACAAGCCCAGGTCTCTCAGCCTTTCCTCCCCAGGGAGATGCTCCATCCCCTGAGCATCCTTGTGGCTCTGCGCTGGCCTTGCTCCAGCAGCTCCCTGTCCTTCTGGCACTGGGGGCNATTCCTTACAAAAAAATCAGTTCACTGGTTGAACCTTCCAAGAGTGAATCAGGTTAGAATTGGTTCCCCGAAATGCTGCAAGAACAGTCTAAAATGCTTCGGGTCTTTTTTTTGTTGTGTTTTGGGTTTTTTTGGTTTTGTTTTGTTTGGGGCTTTTTTGTTTGTTTGTTTTTGGTGTGTGTTTGTTTTGGTTGGTTCGGGGTTTTTTTGTGTGTGTGGGAGGTTTGGTTTTGGTTGTTTTTGTTTTTTTTAAAACCATTTACCATAATATGACTTTTTAATCCTGAAACATGGCAATGACTGTTTGAACGGAGTAACAGTGTTTTCTGCTGCTGCCCATGACAGCAGGGGCATCCACTGCATATTACCCATCCTTGTGAAACACAGCAGCCGCTAGCAAGGTAGAGACTCAGAAAACTGACTTACTCTAAAATCATTAACATCAAGACTTGTCAAACCCGGTAATATGAAAAGCCAAGTCTATCTCCTTTCTCCTGCCCAAATGTAAATAGCTTCCTGAAAGCCAGGAAGCAAAATTGCTACCCAAGGACCATCTCCCATCCTTGCATTGCAGTCACGCGCCTTTGCAGTTAACCCACGAGCACGCAACGGTAGTTCTGACGCCGCACCGCCCCGTCTCATGTACTATGAACATCAATAATAGATGACATCCTGAGAGGCCGCTTTTTTCATATTTATTTCCACATCTACCCAAGACTTCCATAAACATTTCTAAGACGCTTCACAAGTTGCTTTAGCCTCCCGAGTTCCCTGTTTGGGATGTCCCACCCAGCATCATTAGCAGCCCTGCTGCCAAACAAAAGAAAAAGGCCCTAAGGCTAAAATAGCCCAGGGTGTCCTTTTCATCTTAGGGGTGGATCACTGAATTGCCCCAAGAGGAAAATACCTGCTGCATCCCTGCTCACATTGCCTTTCAGACCACACTTTCAAGCTCTGTGAACAGACTCCTGTAGTCAGCCCCTATGACAACAATATTACTTTGAAGAGATGATCCAATGTCCATCTTCAGAAGCCTTTGATATCGTTATCGTTTGAGTAAACTACAAGGCAACAGAAGTTTCCTTTGGGGCAAACTGCTTGCAACCAAAAGTACAGATATCTTGTAGAAAGCCTTGGGAACACTTTGGCACTCATGACACTCCTTGTAACACTGATGAATCCAACCCAAAAAGGGGTGCAGCCAGTAACTCTACAGTCACATACGCACAGAGCTATACAGCCCTATATGTCTTCATTTTATACCCTACAGCTGTGCGTGGTGACACCAAGTTAAAGCACAAACTAAAAGAAACAAAGCTACACGGCCTCCAAATCGCGGGATACACCATGTGGCATAAACAGAGATTAAGTAAACAGGAAGAGGGTTTGTTTGCATACTCCAATTTTAGTTTCCAGGCTAGCTAGAAACACTGATTGAACTAAAGAACACGTTTTTATAAAGCCACCTTTTGGGCGAAAACCTAAGGGGCTAATAAGTGAGAGCAATTACAAAGAGACCTTATTTGTAAGCATTTCTTTCTAATGTCTTTTCTTTATCCATTTAACAGCATGCTCTTTTTACTTTCCTTCTTAAACTTTTTTGTTCATTTTTGGCACAGCAAAGGACAACTTCAAGTTTAAACGCAAGTCAAACTGCCTTTTTTTTTTTACTGAAAAAGAAATACTGACTAAAAACTGAAAAAAGAATCAGCTCTACAATCTTCACTCACACATTTAACTTTCTGTTCTTTATTTTAAAGATTTCCAAACACTGAATAAAAGTCTTAAACAGAGATGCCAGAGTTTTCCTACCTTATCTGCATCCAAGACTTCTTGAGGCTGCTCTCCTTGAATTTCAGGTTAAGCTAATGATCCCCAGAGCATCCAGACACACCTCAGTTAAGCAGTCGTTCTTCCACCTTCTTATCCAGAAGAAAGGAGCCTGTGAACATTCAGCCACCCGCTCCTGATCCTCCTTTCTCTGGGCTTTCAGATTCCGAGCAGCCATCAGGGTGGGAAACACAGCCTCAGAGGCTGGCAGTAGAAAAAGCCTCCTGCCTCACCTGGCCCTGATGAAAAGCAGCTGTGTTACACCACTGCCCTGCTAACCCTGCTGCGCCCAAACGAGCATCAGCTGGGCCTGTCACAGAATCGGTGCCGGCAGCTGGGTTTAGATACAGCCCTTCATGTTAGGGCTGATACCTGTAAGGCTGTTCAGTCTGCTAGAAGGAGTCTTTTGATAAAGTACCTATGTTTTCTTTAGAGAATAAATAGGGAGGAAAAAAAAAAAAAAAGGTACAATTGAATTTGTTGTTCTACTTTTTAAGAAGCAATCTGAGCTACTTTGGTTATATATACCACTGTTTGCTCTCGTCGTTTCCACTCGTAGGGTATCTGTAAGTTTTGATACGAGCTTTTCTCGGTAAGAGCTCAGTGCTTTCAAGTAGCTTAACAAGTAATACAACTAACATCTGTTATGCATTTGTTCTTTTATTCCCTTTGGAGAGAGAAGAGCATATAATAGAGCATTTTATGAGCCTTGTTATATATTCCACTGTGTTATCCTCCATTTCTGTTGTTGCGTGCTACGTGTCAGCTGGAAATGAAAAGGTGACCCTTTATTTTAGTTTCAGGTGCTATCAAATCCCTCCAGATTGCCCTAGATAGAAGGGATATAGAGTTCTCTGGTTGGGAGTTTAGCAGGGCAAGAGTATCGTCTTTTCTAGGACACTTTATTGCTTTGACAATCTCTAGGAAAACAGATACAGAAATTAGCCCATTCTTTCTCTTCCGAAAAGTGCTGGGCCAAAATATCCAAGAAACAGACCACAAAGTTCTTCAGAACAGTCTTGGCTAGACACATTGCACAGCTAGACCGAGCACGTTACAGCTAGGCCAATAAACTAATTAGATAGTAAATATTAGAAGACCTACTTGTTCATTAGAGTAATTGACCTAATGCTGTCCAGACGTTAAAATACGAGGAATGAAAGCTATATGCAAACAAAACAGCTGTAATGACTTTCTGATAAATACCTTCAGGCTGAAAAAGGCTAGAGGATATTACTCAAGGGCAGCAGAAAGATTTCCTTTGCGCAGCAGCAATAATCTATATATCCACAGAGAATATAAATACATGATTGAGATCTGCAGCATACTGTATTTGCTGCAGAGGTAATGTGGCAGCTAAGCTTCTATTAGAAACCAGCAACCCTGAATTCACGCCTGGTCGTCAGGAAGACATTTTGTACTGAACTCTTGGAGAAATGGACCCTTGAACTAAAGGGTTGGCAAGAATGAGAGAAAGAAGCAGGCACTAGAATTCAGAGTCTAACATACTTGCTACTTTCTCAACAAAATATAA
Source organism: Anhinga rufa (assembly GCA_013400875.1). Taxonomy (NCBI): domain Eukaryota; kingdom Metazoa; phylum Chordata; class Aves; order Suliformes; family Anhingidae; genus Anhinga; species Anhinga rufa. The sequence goes on from VZTV01003877.1 coordinate 6,024, forward strand.
TCCAAAGAAAAGAGAGAAAATTGCGCTTCTAGGCCTTATATACCAAGAAGAACAATGTAAACCTGTTTTTTAAAGGTGAGATTTTTAGATAGATATCCATTTAGCTCATTAGCTCTCAGCTAAAATTCTTTCTTCAAGACCAAATCTTGCTAATTTGGAATTCTTCTTTTTCTCTGAAAAACAAAGCACTAAAGCTTCATTCACCTTGTCACAGAGTCCCATTGCTGTCAGTAGGTCTCTACTGTAGCTGTAAATAAAGTTTCTAAGTACAGTCTTGTTCCTTAAACTGGTTCTGTTCTCTGATTTGTAGGAGTGGTTTAGCGAAGCACAGAAGAGAAGGGGAATGCCCGCTTTATGTCCCTTTTTTTTTCCTGATATCTCAATGGGAGCTTGGGAATTGCCTGCCCTGTTCGCTGCTCAAACAGCAGGACCGCAGGCGTGCGCTTGCATGCGTGTCTCTCCGTGTATGCGCATGTTACCACACAATTAGCACACAAATCATAGCAAGGTGTCGGAAAAAACAAGGTCCGCAAACTTTTTTTCCCCACATCACGCCCTTGTTTGATAAAGCAAGGTGGAAGATGACTCCAGCTACCTGGACTAGGTGCACGTACTTCTCAAGAAGTTAAATGTCTTCCCACTTAGTCACACCCACAGGTTCCTGCTAGTGATGTTCCTTCCCTTCACTACCTCCTACAGGGCATGAACTGGAGGGACAGCCTGACAAAAGCCTTAGGGAAGAATGAAAGAAGCTAGGAGAAGGGAATATTATGTATAGAAGTGAGAAAGAGTAAAGAAGAGTATCAAAAAATAGGGTGGAAAGGGCAAGGAAAGCCTAAGGACAGTGCAGTGGTGGTCCGTATTCTGGACCCAGCTTGGAGAGGGAGGAAGGTTCTCCAAAACTGAAACTCTTTCTTTCACCGCCCCTCTCTAGCCTTATTAAAAGAATGCAGTTTCCAAGTTTACGGAGTCTTGCTGGTATCCTGGTCCTGTATGGAGAAATTGCGTGACTGCCACATTAAAATTTTGTTCAGCTCCCCCAAATTAATATTAAGAATCCATGTTCTGCCTGGAATAACTCAAATGGAATCCATATATCACAGTGCTTCTTCCTTTGGATAGTTAGAGAAAACAGTATTTATATCAATGTCTTCAAACATCTCAGTGACTATAAACAACTTGGGGCTGAAAGAAAACAATTCTGAGAATTATTTTCAAGGGGACTCTCCTAAAGCTGTGGCATTTTTTAAGGTGCTGGTTGCTTGTACTCCTCCACCCTTGTGAGTTATGAGACACGCACCCAAGTGATAGAAATCCCATCACTTACCCTTATCTACGAGATATCCTCTAATTTGATATGAAAGTGTAAAAATGTTTTGAGAAATAGATCTCGGCAGAATTTACTGCAGATGCCCTTCAAGCCTCTTCCAGTGGAATCATTTATCAAATATGTGAGAACATGTCAGAGTGAGGATTTCTGAGCCTTGTCCTAAATTGCATTTTATATATGGATTAATGAATGAAGTAATAAATCAAGAAAGACTGCTGTGCTCCGATTACTCTCAGTTCCTCATACACAACTTCTTTTCATGTCCTACCTGCAAGGCAACAGGGGGGAGGCAAGGGGGAAAGAGAGCACAGAAAAAGACGGGGCTGGAGAGAATCGGCTTTCCTCTTTGTAGTGATCCTACATTGTACTGCTTACCCTTTTTTGATTGTATTTGCTCGGTGTTGCTTAAAAGCTGGGTGGAAAACAGAGTTCTTCCCTCCCTAAAAACACCCACGTGAGCTCCAGGAATGGGTTCAGACACTGATCAGCACTGAGGAGATCCCCCTCAGCCTTCTCTTCTCCGGGCTGAACAAGCCCAGGTCTCTCAGCCCTTCCTCATAAGAGAGATGCTCCATCCCCTGAGCATCCCTGTGGCTCTGCGCTGGCCTTGCTCCAGCAGCTCCCTGTCCTTCTGGCACTGGGGGCCCAGCACTGGACACAGCACCCCAGCTGCGGCCTCCCCAGGGCAGAGCAGAGGGGCAGGATGGCCTCCCTCGCCCTGCTGCCCACACTCCTGTCCATGCAGCCCAGGACACCGCTGCCCTCCTTGGCCCCGAGGGCCCAGCGCTGGCTCAGGGGCACTGGCTGCCCACCAGCACTGCCAGGGCCTTCTCAGCAGAGCCGCTTCCCAGCAGGGCAGCCCCAGCCTGTGCTGGTGCCTGGGGCTGTTCCTCCCCAGGGGCAGCACCTTGCCCTTGCTCCTGTTGGATCCCATGAGGTTCCCTCGGCCCAGCTCTCCAGCCTGCCCAGGGCTCGCTGGATGGCAGCACAGCCTTCTGGCGTATCAGCCGCTCCTCCCAGCTCGGTGCCATCGGCGAACTTGCTGAGGCTGCACTCCATCCCTTCGTCCAGGTCACTGATGGATGTGTTGAACAGGACTGGACCCAGTACAGACCCCTGGGGGACTCCACTGGTCACCGGCCTCCAGCCAGACTCTGCCCCATTGATGACAACTCTCTGGGCTCTGTTGTTGAGCCAGTTCTCCATCCACCTCACTGTCCAGGTATTATTGTACCTCTTATTCCCTCAAAGTAGTCAGCTGCAGCCTTACTCCTAATGTCAGCAGTTAGACAGAGTCCTAAAGGTCTCAGTCAAAACAGAAAACAGCATCGATTCAACTGTCTGATCAAGCTAACATGACTTGTCAGAAGAGGAACTGAAACCAGGCAGGAACATCTACGTGAAGGGGTTGTGCCTCTTAACTAATTTATCCAATTTTTTAATGATGTGAACTTGCCATTTATGCAAAATGTCCAAATATGCAAAATATTCCAAAATGCCATGGAAATGTATTGACTTTTGTAGGCTACACCCAGACAGCTCCTGGCAGGTAGTATGCAAGCAGAGCCCAACAGTCTTTTCTAAAACTTCAATAAAGCATATCTCTTCCTTCGGTAACTTGTGGAATCTGTCTAGATTTATTTTCTTTCGGGCATTATAATGTCTTTGGGAAGGAATATAAATGATGCAGAGACATTTCTGGCTCCCAGCAGTGGAGGGCTATATGACTTGTAATCACAAGTGCTCCGACGTTTGCTATTCCACTGCTGGAAAATCCCCCTTGCCCATCCCGAAGCTTTTATTTTCTCCTTGTCCCTCATTTGCATTCTCTCTTTCATCCAAACAACAACACGAGTTCAGCATTTCGACAGGTTGTCATCAGTATCATTCCTATCCTGAGGGCTGGATCCACGGCGTACAATTGTTCTCCACGGCCTCTTTCATCTTTCCTATATAGCGTTAAGGAGGATGCAAAAATATATCAATGTTTTAACATGCACGCAACCGTAGAGAAAGGGGGGATAACACGTTTTAGCATTCAAAGGGGTGGATGCCAGATTAGCATGACAAACCTGGAAGAAGCTGGATAGAGAGCTGGGAAGAGATGACATAAGGTGCAGGAGAATGGGTTTTAAATTGGTGCTGAAACAAGCCACTTTAGCACTGATGTCATGAATTCCCGGAGTGTTTGCATACCATAGCAAGTGTTTGTTTTCTCCTTAGGGACAGTTTGTGTTTGTTATAACTGACAAGAAGAAAGGTGAGGGAGAAAGAGCTAGTGCGTTTTAATGCATCATAGGAAAAAAAAAAGATAGTCTTTTACATTTTCCTGGTGTTTGGAGAATAGTTTGCTCTCTGCCATTTAAACAGATGGTAACTGGTGAGGGGTGGGAGTCCTTCAAAAGGAGGGACATCGGGAGACAAAACGGGAATTGTGGGCTAAATTCTGAAGGCTGAACCGGCCAGGGTGCTGTCTGACAGCGGGCTCTAGAAACTTGAAGTCAGAGAGGCACAGGTGACTACGGAAGCCATTCGCCAGTGATTTCAAGCCACCTATGCTTTAGCCATCGCATCGACGTCACAGAATTGCTCAGACTCTTCATCCTACAGCTAAAAGGAGCAGACTATCTGCAAATTCAGCACACGCACGTATACTCACCTGCGGTGCAGACTGACTCCAAAAATACCCCACCATTTTGGGTTCTTTTCTGTCACCCCTGTGCACACGAAGGGTTTAGAAACCGGTAGCTGATGGCAACCCCCGAACAGTCCCACTGCTGACAAACAAGGGACGGTTCGTTTCCCCTCTGTTGTCTGGGTTGGCTCCATAGAAATAATAAATGCTAAAATCAGAAAGAATTATTTTATATTGAGTGAGTAAATACACTCACTGAATATACACAGAGCATTGCACAGGAAATACGTTTAACGTAGAGCTACATTTTAAAAAATAAAATAATTATCCCACTATGCTTTTCTCAATCATATCAAGTTATTTTTTTAAAAGAAAAA
>VZTV01003887.1:3383-23645 GCA_013400875.1 Anhinga rufa
GGAAAAAAAATCCATGCCTAAATAACATTAAGGGGCTGATTTAAACCCATGCACCCTCACAGTGCAAAGCCGGGCCCCGCTGAGAGCTGAGGCACATGCTGCGGTGCTGAGGCAGGGACCGGGGTCCCAGGGCTCGGGACCCGGTGCTCAGGCAGGGAGCATCCCATGTCCCCAAGTCCCCTGCCCTGGCGGCTGCCAGTGCTGCAGGGCTGCCTGCAGAGCCAGAGGGATTGCTTGGGGCCAGTGCTGACAAAGTGGGGGGAGTGGGGGGTGTCAGCCCCTTTTTGGGTGTGCTTGCCGTGTAGGGGCCCCTCCAAAGCACCCAGCTAGGTATTTGCACAAGGCAGGGAATTTCTTGGTGTTGCCATTGGCTGGTTTGGTGTGCTGGCTCTGCTCGGTGCAGCCAGCTGTGGACACGGCTGGACATCCCTGCCTGCTCCAGATGTAAGCAGATGCCCCATTCCCTGGTACAGAGGGATTCCTGTCGCAAGGTGGGCTCTGTCCTACAGTCGGTCTCAGGGCTGAGCATCTCAAAAGGCTTGGGTACGTCAGTGTAGATCGCATTTCACCATCTGCATGGCATCCTGGTTCCCCCAAAGCTTTTTTATTGTGCCTGCACCTCTGCTTCTCTTCCCATGTGCTCACACTCCTTGAGCATCCTCAGGGTCTGGCTCACGTGCCTGGGATTTCAAGGTCCCAGTCGTGATCATGATCACAAGGTGCTGAAAAGGTGGGTCTCCTGAAGTCAGCTCACTCTGTGAAGGTCCTGGTTTGGCCTGTCAGGTAGCCCTGCCCAGCCCACTTAATGCCTCATGAGCTCAGGTGGTCAGACATCCCAACTGAGGATATATTACTGTAAAAGCCAAAAGCAGGAGCAGGTTTTGAACCTGTGTTTTGGGACCATCAGACCACACCATCCTCCCTGCTGCCAGAAGCAGGGAAGTGTTGGTCATCAGTCTGATACGCTGAGGGCAGGCTGGTACCAGCCACACAGCTAGCAGGTAACAAGCAAGAATGTAGAGCACAAACCAAATAAGCAGCCAAGAAAGAAATAAAAATAAATCCAGATCAAAGGCTTAGACAGCCAGGTAGCCGGGTGTCTGCTCTACCTAGCCACAAGTTGATGCATTTCCCGGCACATTGGCGAGCATTTCCAGAGCTCATCACTCTCTCACCACCTATACCACCATGGGCAACCCTTCCAACCTCTTGCTCTTTAAGCAAAATTTTAGTTTATTCTGGGCACAAGCTCACTGCCAGTGAGCCATTGGAGATATGTGGAGCCTGCTGGAGATATTTTTCTCCATCTTTAAACTCTGAGGCAGAGTTAGAACCAATTTAGGCATTTAAGAATATCTTGGACTTGTGCAAAATGAGTTTGCAAACCTTGGGGAAGTGAGCAAGGGATGGAGGAGCCATCGGATGCTAGGAGAGGAGGGAGTAAAACCCAGCCACCTCATTTCTGATGTTATTTGCAATCAGCAAAACCAAAGAAACAAAAAGCAACAGAGAGGAGGAAGCATTTGGGCTGGCTCCTCTCTGCCCTTGGGGTGGCTTGTAGGTCCCCTGCACAGCTGTGTGCTCACCCTCCAGCAGACCCCACCACAGCCTCCTCTGATGGTCTGGCTGTGCATCTCCAGCTTCCCTTGCTGCCAAACCCTGCCCATCACAGCGTGGCTTCAGTAAAAGTAGCAACGACCATCACAGCCCAAAGGGACCCGCAGGGGCAAGGACTGCGGCACCCATCCAGGCTCCTGGGCTCTTCATGGACGGGGTAGACACGGCCCAGGGTGGAGGAACCGCTGTAACACACATGCAAGCAGGACGGTGGGGAACGGGTGAGGTAGGGAAGAAAATAAAGAGGGATGCTAGAGTCTCACGGGGACAACAGCAGGCCCTTGAGATGCTCATGGGCGACAGAGGGAGAGCAGATACACGCAGAGCTAATGACACCTCGGGACAGATCTCAGGCGTGAGCAGTCTGCGCCGAGGCATGTGACAATGCTGGGGACAGAGCAGAGATATTTCCATCACGGGGTGCGGTGGGAAGCAGGCAGCAGCAAACACCTGATAGCAAAGCGGAGGCAGAGGTTGAAAAGGAAAGCGTAAGGATTTCTTAGTGCAGAGAAAGAAATGCATAAAAGCAATTCTTGCATGTGGCTGGGGTTTCAGAGGGGATGGAGGTAGCTGCAAGGATGCATGCTTGTTTGTTTATGTTTGGGGATGTTAAAGGAAAATAATTACTGGACAATCCCAAACTAAAATTAGTCCTAATTTGACACAAAAGCCAGGGAAAAAAACACATTTTTGTTACAGTTTGCTATGAGATTTTTTCATGGTTTTAGTACAGCTGTAGTAATTTCTAACAGAGACTATTCTTTGACAAGGGTGGGGAGAAAATGTTAACAGCATGCCAAGGTATCTTTAAAATAATTTAAGAGTATCAAAAGATTTACGGTTTGGGTTTTTTCTATAACAGAAAGTGGTGGCGAAACCAAATCCATAGCTTGCAGCAAGAGATAACACAGCACCCAGCCCCAAGTGGGAACAGACCCAGCCACTTTCCCCCCAGCCCTGAGAATCGTGCCCAGAAGAAAAGAGAAAATGAGCAGATTTTTATTTCCTAAGAAAGTTTTTCTTTCCCTGCTGGAGGACAGGGTTGGGTGAGCCTTGTCTTACCTCCTCTCCTGGGCTTGCCTCGCAGCAGGAGGACGTGACGAATGGCACGATGCCGTATTTCTGATGGCAGGTGACAGCAGGACATAGACAGTGCTGGTGGGTGGACATCGACATGGTCCTGGGTACTCCTGTCCTCCATCTCCAGCCAGGTGGAGGGTAAGCATCTGTGTGAGAGCAGTCCTTGAAGTACAACAGAGACAGACCAATGCATCCACTACAGGCAAAAGTGAAGGAGAGGAGATGGGAATCACCATGGGTGGCTCAAGCTTTGGGGAGTGAATCCCACTCAGTTCCTCTTCTTAAAAGCAGCACTTTAAGAGTTTTTTTAATAGGGGTATTTTTTGGCCTTGTTTTCCACCTTTAAAATGAAGTCCAGGCACTCAGCTGACGTTTCGGCCTGGAGTATTGAAGGTAATCAGCTATACTAACAGAAAATGAAAGCCTGCGTAATTAGAAGCATTATTCACTATTTATACAATATCAGCTCTCTCCCAGCATCAATATTTGGCAATTCTCCTCAGAACTATGTGGGTTTTATCCACTTCTGTAGTTCGATCAATAGGAAGACGGCCCTACTGCCAGCACCGAATTTGAAAGGTATAAAGAACCTCCTAATTAGGGCTGCTAATGAGGGACAGAAAATGAAGGCGTGTGCCCCAGCAGCTCTGGTCCCCCTTTCTGCCCAGGCTGTGCCATGCCCCCATGGGGGGGAGCCAGGTTGTCCCTGGGGCTCCCTAGGAGGGCTCCCATCTCAAGGGGTGCAACAGGATGAATACAGAGCTTTTAGTAGGGTGGTGTATAGAGAAATCTGGTACCTGCTTTCTCTTACAGCACTGCCTTCTTAAAAACAGAATTTCCCCCTTTGCTGGGACACCTTTTAGCTGCAAACAGCTGCCTTGATGATTTGTAACTCTCAGGGAAGAGCAAGAGCACGTTGCAAATTCATGCAGTTTCTGCTCGACAGAAGCACCTGGCAGGTTAGCTGCTGGGATTTTTTCTTCCAAACTCATTCACAGCTGGTCCCACATCCTGCCCATCAGCAACCGGTCAACAGGAGCCAGCCGTGCTTGAGGAATGGGTGGTCGCTGCCTCTCTGTAACACTAACCCTCACTGACCAACACCATCTCATCCTATGACAAAATCAGCCCCCGTTTTCTGCGGGACCTCAGGGAACCCCCTCCCCGAGGGCTGTGCACACCGCAGAGCAGGGCTGGGAGGCTCAGCAGGGACTTTAAGGCAGCTCCCCCGGGAAAGCCCCAGGCAGCAGATGGATGGGATGATGAGAGGATCTCCTTCAGGGATGTGGGAATCATTGCTGGGGGAATAAAAGCCAGCCTGGAAAAGCCAACATGTTGCAAGAAAAAGGGAAACATCTTTCCCCCCAGATTCCCAGCAAGCCATAGCGTGAACCCCAGAGGAGGAGAGCTTGTGCTGGGCCAGCCACCGGGTCTCAGAGCCCTGCCAGGGCACGCTCGGCACAGGCACCCAGGCCCCGTGTCCTTCCCAGCTACCCAGTGCCTGTCCCTGGGTGTCCCATTCCAGTGTAACCCCCAGTCCTTCCCCTTGCACATCTGGGCAGCAAAGCTAATGCAGAAGACGCAGCCCCTTGCTCGCCAGAGCGGCACGCTCCCGAGCCCCCCTCTATGCCCACCCCCTTCTTTCCCTTCCAGCCAGACTCCTGTCAAGTTGCTAATGTCTGCTGATTAAACAAGCCTTGAATTTGAATAGTGAGCAATAAAGAGAGAGAGAGAGGGCCCACGGCCATCCGCACCGCGCAGAGTGCCCGCCGGGTAGCAATCATCGGGAGCAGGGGATGTTCCAGTTAGCGATGAGACGCTCCAGCTGCCCGCTGCCGGCTCGCAGGTTCTGGGGAGGGGGGACCATGGGGGTAGTGGAGGGGGGGGACACGGGTGATAGGCTGCAGTGCTCAGAGGCCAGAGCAAGTCTTGTTTTCCCACCCAGCGCTGCTGACACGCTGGGGTCCCACCATACCGTCTGAGCTCTGACTGCTGCGCCTGGGGGAGCCCCTCACCACAGTGCCAGGGCATGCTCTGCTGGCATCATCTTCATGGGTCTGCTCTCCTCTGCTCAAATCGGCACCTGCCAACATGGTGAACACAAGTGGCACTGTGAAAAAGAGGCATTGGGTGGGGGCTGAAGGATTTCCAGAGCACACCTCTCCAAAGCATTATTGGCTCTCTAGCTGTGCTTACAAATGCAGCAGGCAGGAGAAAGCAGCCAGTGCCAGGCACAGAAGAGGACTTTTGGGGATGCTCCCAGGCATCTCCTCCCTTGCAAGCCACTGTGCAACGCAGCCCAGGTGCTGCAGCAGAGGTTGGACTCTGCAGCCACCCGGGGAACTTGCTTCCCTCCCACCCCGCACACCCAACACAGGCAGTTTTTCTGGGCAAACCGCCATTTCTTTGAGATCTGGAGATGCTTTCCCTGCCAGCAACAATGACAAGCTGCTAAATGGTGTCAGTGACTGTCTGTCTCAGTCCTGGTTAAAATAAACCATCATTTTAACGCCAGTGGCATTTCACCACATCATCAGCACAAGGCTGGATCAACTCAGGGATAGACGTCCCTTTAATTATATAAATCAAAATAAATAAAATATCACGCCCTTGGGCCCGTTGCGGAGTGTCGCGCCTGATAGGAAAGCACTTGAAGGCAGAGTGGTGTTGGGAAAGGGCAGCTCCCTGTGCTGTGCAGCTGAGGGGAGGAAGGAAAAGGGATGCTCAAAGATCAAACCCATACATGGAAGTCTGAAGGAGATCAGGAGCTGCCGACAGAGCCCATAGCCAGGAAACATTGCCCCAGCCCAAAGAAACTACAAGCAAAGAGTTGGAAAATGAGGCTGTGTCAGGGCTGGAGAGGCTGGGAAACACCCGGCAGCTGCTGCAGCAAGGGAGGGAGGCAGCCCCGTGACGGGGAGCGGGAGGGAAATGCCCACACACCTGCATGGGGCTGCCAGGGAAAATTGTTTACCTGGAAATTAAAAACAAACAAACAAAAAAGTTGTGGGTTTTTTTTTAACCTCTTAAACTGCTTGTTTCGTTTCTGCAGCCTCATCCTCAGGGCTGGATTTGTGCCACAGTGGTAAGAGCGTTTGATTGCTTTGGTAATGCAGGGCTGGCTCTCTCCATTCTGTCATTTTACACCTAATTCATCCAAACCACAGGAAAAATTGTTCTTGTGCTGCTCACCCCAGTGGTCAGCTGAAAACGAGAGCCGCTGGGGGAATGTCTCGCTGAAATGTGGCTGCTTTGACTTCTTGCTATTGCTGGCAAAAGTTAATTTATTCAAATCAAAATCTCCCAGCCTAGAAGAAGGTAGAGGAAGAGGTTGCAACTGTATATGATCTTTCTCTGGGCAATTTTTTTGACCGCATGGTCTTCTGGCATGGCCCTGTAGAGCCTTGTGAATCTTCTTTAATGCCAATAGGACCATGCTGTACTGATTGGATAAAAGAATTTTTAAAACATGGATCTAATTATTTTTTTTCATTTTAGAAAAATCAGGTGAGCCACAACAGAAATGAACCCTTTCAGAAATACCTTGGTGAAATATTTTGCTTTTATCTTTTTTTAAGGCAGTGAGCAGCCTACCAAAGCCACCGGTTAATTCTTCATCTCTTTGAGACTTTGAGTGAAAACTGGATGCATTTTCAGAAGGTACACATTAGATAGCTGCAAATTATTGGCCCAGAAGCGGTGGGTCACTGGGGCAGAAAGGTGGTGCTACGGACCGCCCCATCAGGTGGTCACAGTGGTTTTGTCGGGCTGTGACACATACGGGCCTACAAGCAGGTGAAACGTTCATCACCAGCACGTAATTACCTTATCGCTGATCTTAATTTCAAATATTTTTCTATGAAATGCTGTCTGTTTACATTTCCACTCCTAAAAATTTCATATCAGAAAATGGCATAATGTCATATTTATATTAATTGGATATTCTGGATTTACTGCTGGCTCCATTGGCAGGGGGAAGGGTTAGAAACCACATAATATACAATATAAAATATAAAATACATGTTTGTGCACAGTGTATAATTTAATGCATGAGATACATAAGATCTTCCAGCGCAGAGTGTTTTAAACAACAGCATTTTAGCCTCTAAAGCACAGCAGCAAGGGAAACATTTTCCATGCTCAGTTTCTCTGCTATTGGAACATTTGTTTTTTATTCTGAATATTTCAGCACATCTATTTACCTGGCACTATATTTAGTACCACAGTACCAAGATGGCATATATAAAGATTCAATTGCAATTCCCATCTGATGTCCCTTCCCTCTCCTTTTTACCCCCTTTTTTATGTCCGCACTCTGAATTCAGCACAAAGTTGGTGTGTTTAATTTAAAAAGAAGTAAAACGCGCCAGGAGACGCCTCAGACCACTGCAAATCACCTACTTTATAGAGGCAGTAAAATTGTGTATCGGATTAAAAGTGATGCTGATCTGAAATTTATGATAACTTTTAATGGCATTATAATTTTTTTTCCCTGTGCGCTCCATCACTGAATCGTTTGGATGCACAGTGCAGCAAGATGAAATTTGTAAGGGAAGAACATTACATAGGCAAGCANAATAATGCAAGAGCCCCTTTTCAGCGTGCGAAGGATGCTGCCACCGCGTGCTCCGTGCGGCCGTGGTGCTGGGCTGGGCTGATCAGTCCCCAGGGCGCGAAGGCATGGATGCGCTCAGTGGTGGGGAGTGAAATATTATCCCCAACAAAAGGCAGTTATTTAAGAGAGCACTGGAACCAAACCATGCTGGGTGTCGCTTGCAAAGGTCTAGTGTCATTTCTGTCCTTGCTCAGCATGAATCAAGGCTTTTCCCTCTGCTAGGCAAAGACGACAGTGGGGACATCTGCCCTTTGGCTATGTATCTACCCCAAGACCACAGGGATCTCCTGCCGCCAGCACAGCTCTGCAGCATCTTCTTGCTCTGCTTAGGGCACGTCTGTGAGGGTATCTCCAGCCAGCTCTCAGCACCAGCACAGCTTTGGTGGGCAGAGACACCAGGTAGGCCCAAGGAGAAAGACCCACCAAAAGTTCTCTGTGTAAAGCCCCAGGTTTTTAAAGCACAGCTTGATCCCGTGGTTGGTGGTACACATGGATCCGACCCCAGGGCATTGGGATCCAAGGACATTTAGGGGTATGCAGACCCAGGAGGGCAGCACTCCACCTTGCACCTGAGCGATGCGTGTCAGAGAGACCACTGCTGCCCTCCACCACCCATTTATAGACAGAAAAGGGACTCTCCAGACAAGCAAGAGGACGAGACACAAGTGCCAAAGTCAACAGCTGTCAGCAATCTGGCTGGCTTCCAGGTGGAAATGTCCTGGCACCACACACGGAAGGATGAGAGAAATGTCAAAGCGTCACCCCAGTACCACTTACCCTCTGCCCAGCCAAGGAGAAAAAGCGCTACACAGTCATGTAATTGAACGCACTGTCGTGATCACGCCCACAAGAAGCCACAAGCAATCCTGAAATTTGCCTTTCCCCAACTTCAACTTTGCAAAACTACTAACATTCTCTAACATAAGCATAGACAACAATACATTAGTCACACTGAAATTAGTACAAATTGCTGAAGAGGTGTATGCATACATGTAAACAGTGAGATTCTTTCTTAACAGCCACAGAAAATTTAATCCCACTATTTCAATTTATAAATATATTTGTGTAAGAGCAAACCCACCTAGCAACAGCTTGGAGTTCTTCAGGAGAAGTATGTCTGCATTCGAGCAACCAAAATGCTGGCACTGCAATTGCTTAAGGGAGGCGCTGGGGAAACCAGGAGATGCTGGAGAACAGGTTGTTCCAAGCAGACATCGAGCAAGAAGGAAAGTAACTCAGCGAGGTGAATGCGTATCGTACAGGAGGTAAAAGAACAGAAACTACAATTCCCACAAAGAAGGAAAAATTGCATTGATCCTAAGTGTATGCAGCCAGATGTCAGCTAAAAATCTCTTTAGGAATAGCATGGAAAGAAACCTGAATTATTTATCCAATGATCATTTGCTTTGTAGAACATAAAGGGGAAAAAACAGTGGCTTTTCTATGCCACATCCCCCAGGACACGATATATTTTGAAGCAAATGCACAGGCAGGGGTACCGCCTCAGTTTCTGCTGTGTTAAAAGAGATGGGGATCTGGGTGGAAACGCAAGGACCAGTGAGACAGCAGCTCTTCCGGAGAGGGTTTAACAGCCCAGAGCTGGTGAGCCTGCTCTGCCCTACTGCTGCATTGATTTGCACTGGGCTCTTCTGCAAAATGAATTTGCAAGAAATATGAAATTGCATTGTCCACTTGGGCTCTGAGCTGGTGGGCCCCGCTGGTACCTGGCACTGAAGGGATTTTGGGAACCACCCTGCCTCATTCTCACAGACACCTGCTTAAATTACCATCAAAGTAAAATTTTGGGATAGCACCCTGGTTTTGCCATTGCTGCCTTCGGCGGTGGGTAGTGAAACTTCCATTCTCCCCCTTCTTCTCTGCTTCATTTTTTCCCTCTCCTTCTCCAAACTCTGTGATACTACTCCACAGTAAAATACTAACTGCTGTAAGTGATTGTTTTGCTGTATTATGTGAAGTCAAAAAGCTTTTGAATTGTATTTTGCAGTGAACCTGCCTTTGAATCCATGCATTTTATCATTCCACAGCAACACATATAATTTCAAACAAACAAGTGAACAAACCCGACGATAATGGCCTGAATCTCTTATCAGTCAGTTTTTACACTGGCGTAACTCCATAAACTTCAGTGGAATTAATCTTGATTTACACTGTTGGGAGAGCAGAAACAGGCACTGTAAATAGCTACATACCAATGCAAGACACTTAAAAGCAAAAGCAGTCACACCAGAATGCCTGGCAGCAGATGAGGATGAAGGCATAAAAAAAAGCTTTCCTGGTGGTGCTAATCCATGGGCACGTGGATAAACCCAAAGGACAGCGATGGAGAAGTTGTGCCATTCATTGCAGACACCACTGCCCATGATGCTGCTCGTGGAGAGGCCCAGTCACTGCACCTGGCCCTACTGGTGGCCTACTGGGTGACACCAAGACATGCCAAGTGCAGACCCAGTCTCCTGAGGACATTGCTGCTGAGGTAGGACAGACCGTGAGGCAGCTGCGATGGGTTTCACATAGAGGAGATGCGGCTGTGGGGGCTCAGGAGGAAACCCAGGTCTGTGTGTCTTCTCCGTGGTTGCAGCTGGAGAGCTGAGTGTGCCATGGAAGTTGTGACGTGTCATCAGCAGAGTCGTGCACTTCAGGCTGCCTCCACAGCTGAGCTTCTTGCTGCCTCTGAGGACGCTGGGAATGGGCACCTAAAAGATTCTTTGGAGGCTCCAGGGTCCCCTGTCAGAGGTGTGGGCTTCCACAGTCCCTGGGGATGCTGAGGAGATGTGGCTGCCCACAGCTCCACCACAAGTCATACCATGGGACAGGCGATGCCGTCCCCTCAAATGCCTTGTGGGAAACAGCACCAGGAAACATTCAAGAAAAATGTTCCTCGCAAGTGGACAAAGGTCAGATTTTTAAAACTTGTTGCTTATAGAGTGAGGACATGAGCCGACCTAAACCAGGGATCAATGGCTCAGGCAGCAGTGTCATATTCTGCAAAATCTCATGATCACCCCACAGTAGACAGCAGCTATTGCGCTCCCCTGAATAAATTATCTTTAACAGGGTCATTTAAAATTTGAAACCCAAACTCATCAATACAGTTTTACAGTAGCAAGCACAGGCATTTATTCATCATACAATAAATGTGAGGATAGCAAATGGATTGTGTCTCATGCCCGCTAATTGTCAGGGCAGGAGTCGGGGTGCAGGGCATCACTTGAGTCACTTCTCTCACCTGTGGTGGACACAACAAATCGGCTTTGCTGTTCCAGCTATTTTGAAACTCATTTACACAGCCTGGTCTAGTTGGGGATGTCCCCACTCACTGCAGGGGGTTGGACTAGATGGCCTCTAAAGGTCCCTTCCAACGCAAAGCATTCTATGATTCTATGATTATTAATTTTTACTAAGACTGCACTAGTTAGTTAGGACTTAAGTATAGAGGATAGAGAAGAGGATACCACAAGGAAGAGGTGGGATCTGCCACAGAAGAGACAAACTGAATGTGTAGCTTACATGCCCTCCCAAGCAATGCAATTTCCATGCTCCAGACACCTGCCTTGGAAAAATCCAGCAAAGAGGTCAACATGGCCATGGGGCAGCATCTGGGGTGGGATGGATCCTCAGCCCCACGATGGGCCCCTGAGTGAGGGACCTGCAGGGAAGCTGGCACCCTGGGCATGCCAAAGGAGACGCCTGGGCATGGCGGCACCCAGGCTTGTTAGATGCAAGCTGAGCCTGGACCTTGCTAAGGAGCACTGCAGTGCTTGCAGGGGAGTCCACACGGGGCTGTGTTGGGCAGGCAGGTGTCTGAAGGTGCCCAAAGAGGGATCCCAGGTTATTTCACTGACCCAAGAGTTTCTGTCTCTGCTGTGATAAATGGCCACATTTTGAGGAGGGTGACCCCACAGCACAGGGGACACCTGCACCTGCTCCTCGAACATTTTGCTTTGGCTCCTTGTGATATATTAGCAGATCTCTTTGCATGCTCCAGCATCCTCCCATCTGTAAAACATTTTCCTTGTCCTCCTTTTGCATTGCAAGTTTTCCATGGCAAAAAAAAAAAGTATCTTGGGTTAATAAGTACAAACTGCACCTGTTTGTTAAAGGTTCAAATGCTGCCACAACATAAGAAGAAAAAGCCCTTCGTCCCTGCTTCCCACCTGGGTGTTGCCACTGTGCACCGTAGCATCTCAGCTTGGCAGCTAGCCTCCACCCAACAGCAGGAAGATCAAAGGGTGGTTAAGTAGCAGCCCACGCTTTACCCAGTTGATCTTATCAATCTTCATAACAAAGAGAAAACAACTCAACCATCTCTTGTAGGAAATAAACTGAGTACACTTCTGTACTTGCCTACGTTCTCGTTTCTTCAAGAATTAGCCCTATTGATGAGGGCCAGGTGAAGAGCTCCAGAAGCAATTAAAGCGAGTGCTACACCTCGAGGTGTACCTTGATAATATTTCTGTTCTCCTCTTTTCACTATGTCCCTATCTCACACTAACATCAACACGAGGTGCATTAGAGATGATGCTTCATAAAGCAAAGCTGCACTTCACACTGAGAAAGCCTTGATCCAAATGCACTTCAATTAGCAGAGTGCAGGTCCCAGGGACTCCTGGGCAAGCTGCAGCTGTAGAGATTAAGACAGAGGGATGCCTCGGAGTCAGGGAAGAGGATCCAGGGTGGAGTGTGCTCTATTTTTACATCCTCCACTCCCCATTTTGGCCACTTCCCAGTTGCCTTGCCAACATCACTGAGCCCAGGCACTGCCTAGAGATCCCCTGGAAGCCCCAGGTAATGTATTCCCAGGCCCATCAGATCTGTCAGAGCAGACACCAGATCTTCGATCAACAAGATCGGAGGCTTAACCTCATTTAAATGTTTTCTCAACAAAGGTCAAAACTTATCTGGCTGCTGAGACCCCCCACTCTTACACCTGGAAAGGAAACATTTTGCTGTTAATTAATTCGTTCAGATGAAACCAGCAAAAATGTCAACGTAACAAATTAGACACTCATTGATTATTAGCTGAAAAAAGAGTTAATGGTTTTGTTCTGGAGAAGGGGGTTAGGCAGGTCTTTAAAGTGATACACACATGCAATACTTTATTGCTTGCATAGGCTCCAGATTTGGCACTTTAGTTGTAAAAATGTGTTTAGAAATTCTCTGTGTCTCTGTTATTCCCTTTTTCGGTTGCTGCTGGCGCAGCTTTCCACTGCATAATGCGTTATGTGGACCCAGCCCCGCTCGTCCTTGTTAGTACTGCTGCTGCCTGGACAGCTCGAAGGTAACACAGATGTGAAGCCGTGTGAAAGCAGCCTGCTCCCCGCCATCCCCATGGGAAAAGGGCCACCAACAAGCATCAGACTTGGGAAGCATCCAGAGGCAGAGGAGCTGCATTTCATGGAGCAGCAAATGTTGCCCACGGGCCAGCCAGCAGCCGAGTCTTGGAGGAAACAGGCTTAACTCACTACCTCAGCTATGACCTGGCTCAGGAGAAACTGAAGGTTACCAAAGATTAACAGAAGCGGTTTATGGTCCAGCACTATGGAGCTAAAGGTTCTGCAGAGACACAAGTCTAACGAAATGACAACAGAAGATGCCATCTGCCAGCAACACAGAAATGTTCAAATTAATATAACGCCATCCAGGGCTGAAATTCATATTCAGCCCCCAAACTGCATGAACAGCATCCCCTTCTCTCTCTTCTTCCCACCCTTGAGTTGTGACTTTGCTCGTGTGCAGAACAATAACAGGCAGGAGGGTGTAGCAGCAGAGCGAAACAGAAAAAACACGTGTTTTAAATTTGGTGCAGGATGCTGGGGCAATGCTTGAGGCAGGATTCAAAGGGCAATTTTAGCAATGTACAGTGAAGAACAATTCAAGGCAACAGCAATGACATCTGAGGACTCTGTTTTTAAAATCACAGTGTGGTCACTGTGAGGAGCTGACTGAAATTGTGTATATTTTAATCAAAAATCTGAATCGTGGATTAAACTTTAGAAAGAAATCACATAGAAGTATTTAATTAATCAAGGCTTTAAGTGACCTAAATGAAAAAACTCTACAATGATAACTCCTCAGCTGGTTTAAGTCAGTTTGTACTGATGATACGTATTACATTTCCTATACACTGAAATAGTCACAATTAATTCCCTGCCTAGAAAAGCCACTTTGCCCTAGTAAAGCACATTTCGAGCAACTCTGAAAATAAAGAGTGTGTTTAACAGCAAAAGGCACAGCCGCCAGCCAGTGGACAGCCTCGCAGCCTGCTTGTAGCCTGGAGGTGACTAAAGCCAAACAGAAGTGTTGAAACCCCAAAACAGATGTGTCCTGAGCCCAGCACACAGTATGATAAGCCACACTGCATCTTCAGAAAATACATCCACATCCAAAAGCTGGTCCTTATATTGCCAAGAGAGTCCTTCCACTAAATTCCCACTGTTTTGAATATAACCAAGCATCTCTGGGGACAGGAAATTTTGCCTTTACCCAGAGAGCAAGGGTTGAGCCTTCACAAGAAGAAAGCACACACCTGCATACAGAGGCATCTCCACCACCTTACTCTGAGACAGACGTCCCCTGCTAATTGCTGCTGACAGTCGCCAACAGGTCAGGCAGCCCCAGGGTCCCCTCCTGCCCACCCGATTTTTTGTGCAGTCACACACCATTGTACTGTCTCAGTGCATGCAGCTCATACACTGTAACTCACGAAATCCATCTCACTTCGCCCTCTCCAATGGTTATCTTTTGATATCTCTAATTTTCACCTGGCTTTTAATAAACCGATAATGTTTGCTTTCTTTGATAGCAATGGGAGAAAACAACAAAAATTTCTCCTATCAATTCCAGACCCCTCTGAAAAAGAGAATCGCTACAGTCTAGTTTAACTACAGCAGGCATGTCCTAGGGTAACAAGGATACGATGAAACACATGCTTTACAACCGAGTTTAAAAAAAAAAAGAAAAAGAAAGGCTACATTCAATGGCAGAAAAAATTGATTTAACCACATAAAATATTACAAGCAAAAATCAGAGGTTAGAAGTAGAGTTGAAATGCAAACCATTACCTCCATTATCCAAAACAGGCTGTTTATTTACAGCTAGAAACTGTAGAAATGACTTGGCTTAATCGTAATTAAAACCTTTTGGTATCTTTAGAGCACCAGAAGTGTTCCACGCAAAGGTAGCAGGGCCGTGAGGAGGAGGAGATTCTACGACTTAGAACAAGGACATCTTGGGCTGCAAGGAGAACAAAACAAAACCCTGACGAACATGATATTAGGCTAAGAACAATTCCAACTGTGGCAAGAAAAGAGGGTTTGTAATTGAATTTTTAAAAGGCCATACAGCAAAACTAGAGCTAAACTATTTGCAACATATATTAGCTGAAAGAGGCATTTCAAGTGAGAAAGGATCATCTGTTGGGGAAGGCGCAAAAGTTCAGTGCCTGCTTTTGCCTCGGAGCTGGCATCAACAACTCCCTTCATCGCCCTGGGACTGTGCTGCCCACCTGTGAACAGGGGTAAAGCTGGTCCCTGCTCCCACTGTTTTGCTGGGCTGTACTGACATACACACGGATGGCAATCTCCTCCCTCAAGAGCCTGTTTCTCCTGCGATGGACCTGTTGGGATTGATAAAGGTGGAAGATAATAATATAGGAGATCTTGTTGAGTTACGGGTGCCTCTGCAACCCTCAGCCCCTCCACCAAGGTAGTAAAGGGAGCAGTTCTTGCAAATGCTTATGAACATCTCATTTCTGAAATGTCATCTCATTTCTGCAAGCAATTGTATTGCTGAGAGAATTGCTGAAGACAGCTTCTGTGAGAGCAGAGAACCTTCATGGAAGTGTCAGAAGCTTTATTTTGCCCTTATAAAATCTAAAATGCAGGCACGTGTCTCCAAACAAGATGAACTGAGCTCTACCATATTACAGAAACCTGATCTTTAGCACCAGAGACTCAACAGCCACAACCCAGCCAATCTCCCCGTGGCATCAGCTAAAGCTCAGAAACAGAGAACATCCCATCCAAACCTCCATCCATGGCCAGACCACCATGCAGCCTGGTGATGCACTTCTGCAGTGCTCCTGAGTGACTTGGGACCATGCACAGCCCCGTCCCTGGCAGCTCCCATGGTGACACGCTGCCACCTGCAACCTGGCTGCAAGGTTTTCCCTGTGCCACAAAGCAGTGCCAGAAAAGGGTGAGAAATAGCAAGAAATGGGTGTGCTGAAGACAGATTCCAGAGCTGGGTCTTCCCTTTGTGCACCATGGTCGAGCCCCAGATCCATACAGATATTTGGGCCGGGACATAGTATTTCCTCACCCACACAGGGGTAAATCAGGCAAATCCCTCAGGAGCCTAGAAATTGTGGGAAGGAGGTATGGATGTCCCTCAACAAACCTCCTGTTTCAAAAGGCAAAGGAAAATGAATGAACTCAAGAATTTAGCGATAGCTGGAGCAGGTCAGCATGCACTTAGGCTGAGATGCATCACTCTTTGAGTTTGAAAAGTGTGTGTCTTACCTGTTCTAGGCATCATTTTCTTCCGGTGTTAAAGGCGAGAGACAAGCCCCTCTGGTGAGCAGGCCTACCTAACAAGGCACATGCAAGGGAGATGGGAGGAGCATAACATGGCTTGCACTAACGTAACATACTCTGAAGAAGCCCTCTTTGCCTTGTCCTTCAGTATCTGATCCCTCTAACCTGGTCTGGATGGCACAAGGCATTCAGGAAAAACATAAGTATGCCAGTTGCATCTGCACATTAAACCAAGAATAAAGCTTCAGCTGGGGCTGTATCCAATTCTTTGGCACATCAAGGATAGGAGAGGACGCATGGATGGCTTGTTCACTAACCCACGCTCTCCCTGCCAGAGAGCTGTGCCAGAGTTATCAAGAAAGCTGCAAAATGAAAGCATGATATGCTGTGGTAATTATGTGTGCTTGGATATATTTTTTTTACAAGCATTCTGCCTTTTAGTAAATATTCTTTAGCATCTCTGTTGACCCACTGCAGCACAGTTAGCTGTAAAAATGATCGTCTCATCCTTATTAACTCTATCAGTCCCACAGATGGCCATCCCCTGGCCAGCTGCAAGGGGGCTGAAAACAGCTGTGAGGTTTGGCGGGACCAAGGAGGCCAAGGAGTGGTGTGAGGGAAAGTTTATTGACATCAGTGAGCAAGATATATCTTTTCAAGGGTGGCAATTCTAACACCACTCAGCAGTTGCTCAAAGCAGGTTTTCTCCACCTAAAGCAAAGAAAAAAGTTTCTTCGGATCCCTGCAAAAGAGAGACGTCTTTTGGATGTGCCAACCACTCCTGACCAGCATCTGTCTTTGTCCCCTATACCAATTACGCAAGCAACGCTACATTTGTAAGGAGCTTTGAAAACTCCTTCCCCTGCATATTAATTGTCATCTCTTTAAATAAACACACAAACCCGTTGATTGGAGGTGTGTAAATTTTTACGGGGCGCGCCCAAGGAGGGTCAGAAACCAATATATCACCTGAAGGAAGAATACATGCTCAGCGACCGTAAAGAACTGATCTCACATTTGCCCGGAGCAATTACAGTTAAGTAACTGCAACACAAGCACATATTTAAGTACTTATGCAAGGAAAGGGGGCTGATGACCTCGATTATATTTGCATTGTGTTTCCTGTTGTTAGCACTTCCTTGGCGGAATTACTGCAATACATCTTGGACTCCAATTTCATCTGCCAGCTCTGCAGACTACAGCCAGCCTTTGGAGAGGTCCAAAAATGCGTAAAAGTTGAGCTGTATTTCTTCTTCTCCTGTCCTGTCTCAGCAGCTGCTCATGTCTCCGTAGTGCTGTGTCAAGATCAGCAGAAGAAAATTTGCACCAAAGCTCCTCTGAAACTCAGGCATCATCCTCAGCAGATGGACAACCACAGCTCCAAGTGACTGGCTCATGACCTGCTCTGTCAAGTGGCTAATCTGAAACAACACATTTCAGAATAGATTGATCACTATTATTTAATAAAAAAGGGAGCTTATATCTTTCCGTTGCAAGCAAAGCTGCAAAAACTTCACAGTTGTAGCTTGGGAGGGGGACGGGACATGACATTTTGGATTTTGCTGCCAATTATAAATCTAGGTATTTGCAGATGATTTTTTCACCTGAGGACTCCATGCAGGTACACGCCCAAAAAATGTTAAATGCCATAAGGTGAAAGACTGAGTTGTTGTTAAATGCCATAATTAGGGTGTTTGCTTCCTCATGCCAAAGCCTGGAGAGAAGGTCCCCAGCTATGTACTATTTCCACGCTATTTCACCTCCTTCATTGAGCACACAGGACACCCAGGTTGGGAATGGCAAGGTGGTTTGCAGATGGTGTGTTCAGCTTCTTTGTAGAACATTTCCAATACAGAATTTCCTCTACTTCTGCCTGGAGACCATTCTCCATGGTTTTGGGTTGTCTTCACAGAGCTGTGCCCCTGTGCATGCTGGATAGAGTAGGGGATTCTATGGGTCCCTCCAAAAGTCCTTTGTGTATTCTTTTTTCCTTGCCACCAAGCTAAGGTTTGTCTTGCTTTAATTTTAATGAAAAGCTAAAAATATTCAGGTTTTGACTTGGTTGGTTGGGGCACCCATTTGGACAGTGCTGCATCCTGCATCCAAAGATGAGGGTGACTCAAGGCGGGAGGGAGGAAGTGTTCATCTTCCCAGCTTTGCAGCAGACCACATCTCTTGTCACTCCACAACGCACCTCCTTTCCCAGCGTGGGAACAACCGCTTAGAGCACTCTGTCCTGAAATGTGCATCCAGCCTCAGGGGAAATTAACATTCCCAATTTTCTCATTAACACAACATGTTCTTCTCCTGCCAGCTCCACCAGAGCAGCACACGGTGCCATCTCTCGGAGGGCCAGCTGCAATATGGAAATCTTCAGATGCCGGGAGATAAGAACAGCTGGACCTGCTCAGAACAGCACCAGTGTCCAGTACCAGTGTCACGGTACACCCACAGATGCCAGAAGGAGATGCAGAAAAACCCAGGACAGGCTGCTGTGGAATAAGCTTCTT
This sequence comes from Anhinga rufa, assembly GCA_013400875.1. Lineage (NCBI taxonomy): Eukaryota > Metazoa > Chordata > Aves > Suliformes > Anhingidae > Anhinga > Anhinga rufa. Next base: position 21,761 of record VZTV01003887.1, read on the forward strand.
TAAGTCCTGGAACATGGAGGTTTATATCTTTTGTAACGGCTCTTTTTTCTGTGTAACATAACTGGAGAACTTGGTTGCAGCAATATCTTGGGGCAATGAATTCCCTAAGCTATGTATGAATTTCTCACAAAAGTGTCTTTTTATCAGTTTCAGTTCTGTTGCCTTTCAAGTTTATTCAGTGTCCCTTTGAATAAGACACTGTTGTAATTGTCTAAAAAATAAATTTGATTGCCTGCTTGACCTTCTTTACGCCATTCATTACAGTCATTTCATTTTCTATTCATCCTCTCCTGGGAAAAAACAGAGACAATATCGTCACTCTAGCCACACTTGGAAGGATTTGTATTGCCTGTGTCTAAGCCTTTGTTGTTTCCTTGTTTCATTTTGGATGTGGCGCAACCAGAACTTCATGCCAGCTTCAAGGTGGGAGCCCACAGTCAGCAATGGCAGCGTCAGCTTCAGCACCATTTATTGCTTTTTTTTTAAAACAAGTGAGTGATGGTGCAGTCCTGCTCCCATTTCACAAGGTCCCACAGAAGATCTGGGAAAGATACAGAGAAGGGTAACATGGTCATGGAAAGGTCTGGGAAGGTTTCTGTGCTTAAAATTATCATACAGACAACCTGAAAAATTGGTTAGTGGTCTGCTGAGTCAGGAAGACTTGGTCAGAAGAGAATGAATAGATCAGTAACCCTTCTCCAGTGCCAGAGCTTGGGCATAGGCACTGAAGCTGATGATCAGCAGGCTCAGCACAGCTACACCACCAGCTTTCCCTCCCTCCCTGGGCATTACCTTCCACTTGCTGATCCAAACGTCATTCACCAGGGTGGTGTCCAGTTCCCCTGTTCTGTTGGGTCTCCCGAAGTTCAGTGGTGTCCAGAGCCAATTGTCCTACTTAACTATGGGATTTCTGCAAAGTCAAATACTGATGAAGATCAGTCCTGCTGCAGCATCCTACTCTATACTAACACTGAGTGTCAATCACTTCTTCCAACCTTGAAGTCAACTTCTAAATAGTGGTGGATATTTATCCATCACCATAGGATATCTTAGCCACCCCTTTGACTCCTCGTTTGATATATTTAAAGAGTTCTTCTTGGAGCTGCCTCACTTTCCTTCATGTTAACTGTTTTCCCTTGTATTTTTCAATGGTGTATTTTTCAACGGTGCTCGGCCCTGGTTTTGGTCACTATTTTGACCTATCTGTTGACACCAAGTTCAGCCTTTCTGGATAGCCATTCTCAGCAGCACCTTTTGAGTAGTTTAAAGCTCAGTATGACTATACCCATCCCACCATACAGACAACCGTGCATCCCAGTAGCCCTGATGCTGAGTTCTGCTGCATTCATCTTAGCTGCACCCACAAGGACTTACTACTGTCCATGTTATAAACATTGTGCTGAGCACAACTGTGTTATCATTGCTGCGGTTTACTGAGTCACTCACAAGCTATTTCTAAAGCTGGCCCCGTTCTGTTGTTTTGCTATTTTTCACCCAGACGCAATATTTCTTCCTGGTCTTGGATGGGTTGGTAATGAATGGTATGAAATGGCAATGAATAACCAGGCTTCTGCAGGGGGGATATGGGATGGGACACAGTCCAGAATCTGCCGAAGTGCTTCCCCAATTATTCGAAGGGGTCGCTGTTCAATGACAGGCACAAAGCCCTTCCTCAACGCTGGATGCGTTCTCCCTGCAGCGCTGGGAGATTTTGCCAGCCTGAGAAATGAGAGACTGGGACTCAGAAGAAGTAATCTTTTAAAACATAAATGGCCAAGCTGATTTACTTCCAAATATGCAACAACAAAAAAATTGCTGTTGGGCAGGGACCTCGTCTGCCAAGTTTCAACAGAGCAAAATTTTACAGCAAAGTTATAACCACTTT
>VZTV01003909.1:0-10624 GCA_013400875.1 Anhinga rufa
TTGATGCTGCAGCCAGTACTGTTTCCCTTGCCCCTTTCTCCTACCCACCCCTTGGCATGTACTCTGTTCTTGCCAGCATCCTCACAGTGAAAATCAGCAGAATTTCACTTTGGGAGGGTGCATTTTATCTAGTATTAGCCATATGCAAGTTAGGCACCTTATGACACTGGTCATGTAGGCTGCTTATCAAGTCAATACAGAGTTGAACTTCTCCAGTGGGTGATTCACCCCACCTGAAAACATCTGCCTAAGCTGAGTAGTATGAATGATGGGTTGGAGGTGCTTATTCTTCTCTTCTCGCTTGTGTTCTTTCACTCTGAGTTACAATATCTCCATTTCTTCCTTATGCAGTCTTCCAGAGGAGGTGATTTAAAAAAAAAAACAACCTATATTTTGCCTTGAAGACTATTTTTCCACAGGTACAGATATTCAAATAATTTTACATTTTATTGTCAGCAGTGTTCCTAGGAGCTGCTGTTGTTCCCAAACGATGATAATTTCATTCTGATTTCCATTTTATTGCAAAGATGCATGAACATTTGGTGTAAATTCAGTTTCTGAAACAGTCCGGTGACATCAGTAGAATTGTACTGGGGTGAACTTAGCCAAGTAGGCTTATGTGGAAGTAACATCAGAACAAAATTTGGCCCTGGATATCTCAACTCAAACTCTATTTACCTAAGGTCTTCTGGGAGGTTGCACTGAATCCATTTTAAGAGAAATGGGGTTGCATAATTCTATTATTTTCAAGGCATTTCAATGCAATATTCTGGCTAAAGGATGTCACTGCCAATGGAATATAAAAAATAAATTACAACTGAGCAAATCATTTAGCTGATGAATTTATCCTCTTTGCCTCACAGAATGTCCATAACCACAGAGCAGTTTCTTCAGATGGTCTTGCTATTTGTGCTAGATGGCTTTTTTAATGTTAACTTCTGCCTCCACAGACTGTTCGCGAATGATTTTACAGTTAACTTAACTGTGTCAAATATTAAAAGGGAGACTTGATAGTTATAGCTTATATCACAATGAAAGAGGCTGTGCCAAGTAATATTGCCTTATATTTTTTCAGGTTTAATTATGTGTGCTAAAGCAGTTACAACTGCCCAGCTGACAGGCAATAGCTTAAGCCATACTAACTGGGTTTTAGTCCAAATCCTTAATTGTGATTTATCAAGTAAATTATACATGCATTTAGATGTTTTAGTATGCTCAGTGAGTCAGAAAGCATAGACTTTTAGGTGGTGCATTAGACAAGTGTTTGCCCTATGATGAGTGGACATATTCAAACACTTAAAAAATCAGTGAAAATGTTGATCTGGAGCTGAAGTTTGTTAGTGTCATATCCACAACTTTTTAAAAGTACTTAGGATTCTAAAGCTGCATGTGTGTAGGTAGGGTGGTTTGTAGAAGCTCTTAACTTTCAGGAAATTAGCAGAAGTTAGAGCCCAGGTGGTTATCTGCATCATTAAGAGGCAAAATCTGGTGCCTAGGGATGGTTGGGTGCCCTAATAAGACTCTTTAGAGTGAATTTGCTCAACTCAGTTTTCTGAACTGGGAACCCATAAATGGAAATCTACCAAGATCATCAGATTCTTTGGGAATAATATCCTTGAGCTCTGTAAATAGTTTGTAGAGTTACAAGGATCTGCCTGCCCTTTCAAGTTCACGTCAGTATTGTGTCCCTCTTGACTTCAGTGTGAGCAGAACTTGGCCCTTTTTATTTATGTTCTTTCAACTTAGNTTCAACTTAGAGGAGACCATCCTGAAATATGAACTTTCTTAATCTTGAGAGGTTTATGAAGTGCTACTGTGTAGCAAGCAGGAGGTGAAGCTATAGACAACATAACCACGAAGCAAACTGGTAGAAAATCTGTAGGGATGTGCTGCCTTTGAATATTTTAAGTACCAAGGCACAACATAGTCTATCCAACTGTAAATAAGTTCAACTTTCTTTCCATTGTGCCTGGATAATCACAGGCAGATTAATGCTAGCAAAAAAGAACTGTCCCAGTTCGGAATTACCAGTAGCTGAGGTACTACCATGCTCAAATGTGAAACACGTCAAAAAAATGTGCTGAAGCTTGTGATGTAGAACTTCTCAGACTATGGGGACTTTGTGTAGAGAATATGTGAAAGATTAACCAAGAAAGAGCAACTTTGCTAAAAAATAAATTTGTGGTATGGGGGCCCCCATCGCCACTAAAAATCTTTTAGGGGTTTGTTCCAGAAGAGGTTGTAAACCACAGTGCTTTGGGGTATGTTATACTTCTGTGGCACAGCTGTCTCAGAGGGACCATATATACAAACTCTGCCTCTGTGAGTCTCCTTCTCTGAGCTTTAGGGATTTCACGGCATGCTAAAAGCCCAGAAGTTTGCTATCCCCCTTCCAAGCCAGACAATGGCCCTGTGGCCTCACCAACAATGTATGACTGCAGAAGTGCTGGCTAGAGCCCATCTGCAAATTGGATTGGGAAGAGTTGAATCCTGTCATTTTGGTTTTTATTCCAATGTTTGTATCCTTTTCACACAGCTTTCCTTATGACTGGCTTTTATTTGGCCCTCAAGCTTAACATTTGGAACTTCTATTTGTTGGTTTTTTTTTTCATCATCTCAGCAAATAATGTTGATTCTTCCAGTAAGCATCTTTCTTTTGTGTTTTGTTTCATTTTCTATTCTATATGAGTTCTTATCCAGTAGGTCATTGAAAGAACTGAAGCAATTAAAGAAACCAAGTAACTAACATCTGGTATGTGTTTGCTTACTCTCTTATACTCTCTCCAGGGCAAGAAGTCTGTGCTTTGGAATGGTTAGCAGTTTATTATGTTATATATGAATGCTTGTTGTTTACAGAAGATCAAAGAGGTTAATACTGCACTTCAAGTTGCAAAGTTTGTGGTAGCTCTATGTTCTTAGGATATTCATGACACAGGCTTTGGCACTCCAGGAAAGCATCGTTTCCAGCTGAGCACAGTTTTACCCTTGAATAAAAAAGTCAGTTGAGTGAGTAAAGGGTTTCCTTGAGTAGAGAGCATGTTGTGCTGAGAGAGAAGTTGTCATCCGTGGTCTTTGCCCTGTGGCTGGAGTCACTTGTTTAAATGCCACAAATTGTTCTGATGGTGCCTGGCACAAAACAATGTCCTGGTCCATGGCTCGAGGATCAAGGTCCCTACAAGTCAAATGTGACATTCTTCAGATAATGAAGCTCCTTTTGACATAGTTATCATGAAACTTTCCTGTACATTCTTGCTTTAATCCAAAAATCACTTAGTAGTAGTATTATAGCAGGTTCCGGATCATGGCCTTCCTATGCAAGATCCATTTTCTCTCCTTATCTTGCACAAATTATGACTACAGTGCCCTCAAAACAAAGCAGTGAATTGTTGCTCACTGAATTTATTATACAGAGCAATTGCAGGGAGGCACCATTATGAATATAATCTGCATAATCAATATGGGTTTATACTGCTGTCTCAACAGTAAGTCACTCTAGTGTGCTAAGGATTTGCTGAGCACTGAGTTCTTGCTTTAGTTATTTCTGAGTAAAACTTGCTTTGTTTTTGTTATGGTCAGAAACGCCCCTAGATAAACTGAGATCTTGCCTGTTTTTTATAATATTAGCTTACATTGCTAGTGCTCTCATCTTAATGAATTGCTGAAAGTATAGTAGAGATTTTACTCACTGAAATTAATCAATAAATATAGTCAGTTTGGTTTTGAATATATTTTGACCTCCAGTCACTTCAGTCCTTGAGATTTATTATTTTTTCTTTAATTTATAGTGTTGTAAAAACACAGCTTGGCTCTAGATCATTAGTGAAGTGTGGCACAGCTGAGTCCTGCTGCCCTTCATCTGTGAGCAGAGATCAGTGCTTTTATTTTATGTCTTAATCATTCCTAAAAGCTGAGCCTTGGGAAATGCCTGGAGCAACTGTGTCTTACAATCATTCTGTTAGCTAGTAAATACCTGTCTTCAAACTACACCTTAAGGTGTAAAATCACCTCTCTACACAGTTTATCATGCCATAAAAACTGACTATTCTCTGTCCTGCTTAGTTAGAAAGCACTATGTCTTATATAATGCTTCTTCCCCCCATCCCAGCTCTTAGCAGAACAAGAACTTTATCTTGATTGTATGGTAGGCTATGCAAACAGTAAAATTAATGTTTCAAACTATTTTGGGTTTAAGATAAGTTCTTTAAAAGGGTTATAGTGTGGCCAGAGAAAGAAATGTTTTTTTCCCATTTTTCAAAATAACATTTTTCTTTCAGTATATAAATAAAGCTGACTCTGGATAGAGATCTGGTTTTTGCAGAATTAATTACCAGAACAAATACGTAGTTTCAGCATTTTCTGGGCCTAGTTGTTCATATGTTATAGGTGTCAGTAGTTGTTATACACAAGGGGATTACTATGAGATTTTCAGTAGCTTTGGTTGGAATGAGTCCCGCGAAGAAGCAGAAGTAGAATACGTGAGGTTTATAGCATCAGACCCTGTGTTCCTACTTGTATGAATGACTATAAAAAAATAATATAAGGAAAATAGTAAGAGAGAACAGCACTGAGAAGTTCTGTAGTGTTATTTGTGACAAACCTAAAAAAACTCTTGCAGGGGGGGAAGTTAAAGGCAAGGTGAGTGAGAAGACAATGGCTCAGAAAGTCCTTTGTAACTTCCTCCTAAACAGAAAAATGAATCTATGTTAAAACCTGATGTGCCTTAACTCATGCCCTGAAACCCTGCTACCATGAGCTCCCAGTGAGCTATTTCTCTGTTCTCACCCCGTCTGGAAGGCACTGGAGTAGCAAGAAGGCAACAGAAGTCCTTTCCTTTATGGCAGTTGCAGGGAGTTACTGATCCTCTAAACAGTAGGTGTTCTCCATCACAGAGAAAATAAATCATTGCATTTTACAGATAGAATGAAACAGTCTCAGCTGGAGGGTTTCAACTTGTGGCTGATAAACTCTTCAGTTCTCCAGGTACTTTGGTGCTTTCCCTCCCAGCATGAATCTGTATCTCCATTTCCTTCTTCTTTCCTTGGCATTTAATCAGAAGATTGAACCCAGTTTTTGAGGCTTTTCCCATATCCATCTTTTGCTATAATCAACACTGGGCATGGGGATTGACCCTACTGTGAAGCAGGGTTGTCTCCCTTGAGGTCTTGCAGCAATAGAAGGATGGTGGGAGCTCTGCAGCACAGTGGGTCAAAGTGCCTCAAAGGCAAGCAGCCTCGCTGGATTCTCCCATTTGGGATGATAGACTTGGGATCAGTAGCTGGAAAATGGGTCCACCTCCGCAATGCAACCACTTCAGTCAGTCTGTTTTAAAAATGGTGAGGAAGTCATAGACATAGACAGTGGGACTGAGTGTACCCTCAGCAGGTTTGCAGATGACACCAAGCTGACTGCTGCGGTTGACACACCTGAGGGACAGGATGTCATCCAGGGAGACCTGGACAAGCTGGAGAGGTAGGCCTGTGAGAACCTCATGAGGTTCAACAAGGCCAAGCACAAGGTCCTGCACTTGGGTTGGGGCAATCCCCGGTATCAATAAAGGCTGGGGGATGAAGACATTGAGAGCAGCCCTGCAGAGAAGGACTTGGGGCACCGGTGAGCAAAAAGCTGGACATGAGCCAACAATGGGCACTCACAGCCCAGAAAGCCAACCGTATCCTGGGATGCATCAAAAGCAGCGTGGCCAGCAGGGCGAGGGAGGTGATTCTGCCCCTCTACTCTGCTCTGCTCTGCTCTGCTCTGGTAAGACCCCACCTGCAGTGCTGCGTCCAGCTCTGGAGCCCCCAACACAGAAAGGACATGGACCTGTTGGAGCGGGTCCAGAGGAGGGCCACGAAGATGATCAGGGGGCTGGAGCACCTCTCCTATGAAGACAGGCTGAGAGAGTTGGGGTTGTTCAGCCTGGAGAAGAGAAGGCTGAGGGGAGACCTTATTGCGGCCTTCCAGTACTTAAAGGGGGGCTATAGGAAGGATGGGGGCAACCTCTTTAGCAAGGCCTGTTGTGACAGGACAAGGGGTAATGGTTTCAAATTAAAGGAGGGTTAAGTTTAGACTGAATTTATATGGAAGAAATTTTTTCCCAGTGAGGGTGGTGAGACACTGGCACAGGTTGCCCAGAGATGTGGTAGATGTCCCATCCCTGGAAACATTCAAGGTCAGGTTGGATGGGGCTCTGAGCAACCTGGTCTAGTAGAAGATGTCCCTGCTCACTGCAGGAGTGTTGGACTAGATGACCTCTAAAGGTCCCTTCCAACCTAAACCTTTCTATGATTCTGTGATTCTATGACTCATAAATCAGTTCTGGATTAGGCAGAGGTGACTAAGAAGTTACACAGTGAGTTACTTTGGGTGGCTGATGGAACTGTAGCTAGCAGTAGTGGAGATGCAGATATATCTGTGTTCAAGGTATTCACAGTTGATTCCTATCAAGAGGTCGGTTCAGCTCAGTTGAGTATTCCCTTCTCCACAACACCCCATGGCTCTAGTCTTTTATTTGGAGCTACAGAATGAAAACACTTGCTATCTTTATAAATTCAGACACTGAATCATAGAATGTCCTGAGTTGGAAAGGACCCACAAGGATCATCAAGTCCAACTCCTGTCCCTGCACAGGACAAGCCCAAATTCACACTATGTCTCTGAGGGCGTTGTCCAAGTGCTTCTTGAATGGCATCAGGCTTGGTGCCATGGCTGCCTCCCTGGGGAGCCTGTTCCAGTGCTCCACCGCCCTCTGGGTGAAGAACCTTTCCCTAATATCCAACCTAAACCTCCCCTGGCACATCTTCCTGCCATTCCCTCGGGTTCTAGTGGGGCTATATGGCTCAAAAGGACTAGTCCCTTAATACAAGTATCTGAGGCTGAATGAAAGCTGAATTGTTCTAGCTGACAGTGAATAAAGATTGTGGGTGGGGTTCTTTTCTTATTTTGCCCCCTACTTAAAGTGGGGCTCACCCTTGAGGCCCGGTATCCCAACCATCCACTCTGGCACTTATTAAAGTCTACAGTGACTCCTGTTTGATGAAAATGCCCACATTTCTTTTATGTAAAGAAGTTCTGGTGCTCCTCTCTCATGCTGACATACAGCAGGGATGCAACCATGGTGCACACACTATGAACAAGGAAACAGATAAAACCTTAGTGACCTTCATTAACTGAGTCGGGATACCTTGAGGAGCATCAAAAAATATTCAAACTCTAACATGTCCCAGCTTTGAATCATAATTGGTTCTATTGCAGGGAGGCACTGGAAGATGGGCAGGTATAGAAATTACTATCTGTTCCTTGAGTAGCTTCTGCAAGCCATTAAAGAGCACCAAAACAATTTCTTTGCATGATATGAGTCCATCTGTTAGGACTGGAGAATTACGATGCTCTCTTGACACATTTAAAATTCATTGACTTCCATATTAAATTGGAATAAATTAGCTTAGTATACATCAATTAATGTTTAAGTGTCAGAGATCAAAAAATTTAGCTCTCTTCATGATCAGAAGTTATATATAATCTCATGACAAGTGGAGGAACTGCCAATTTTGGCTTGAAGACAACTGTTCCTTAGAAGGAAAGCAAGACTGAAGTTCTGAAAAAGTTAACTTATTTGCTAATAACTATATCTGCCTTTTTGAATTCAGTTTCAGCTGAATGATTTAACTTACAGTAAAATATGGAAACATTGAAATGTCCTTCTGTCTATCTGCAGGTATCCACAGTTGCTTGCTGAGGCAACATTTCTGTGGAAGTTCCATCTCTGGAAGCTCCTGTTTCCAGAAATGGCATTTCAACACCAACTTCTCAGTATTACTGTAGTGGTTGTGGCTATGCTGTGGCAGAATAGGAGGAGCTTCTGGAACTGACCAAGGTCGTAAGACGGTTGTGACACTCCAGGTAAGTAGGATGGCAGGTGGAAAAGTACCTCGAGGGAGTGCAGATACCCAAATACGTACTAGACAAAACTCTGAAGTCAGGAATTGTAAAGCTTCAAATGCATGTTTGATATGTTTTCATGAATACAGAATGCTCTTCTGTGGATGACTCTAGAAAGAAATGAATTGATATGACAACAAAAGTAATTGCAGTCCATATTCAAGCAGGTAATGTTGAAAGTAGTGGATTATAAATTGCAACATCATATCAAGCAATGCAGTTCTGCTGAAACCATAATTGAGAGACACCTGCTCTTAAGTCTTGTCCTAAATGTTTTGATGGTTTGACAAGTTTTCTGTCTTTAACCCAAAGATTTTTTACCTCATTGCAGTAAACTTATCTCATGACTATTAATTTCAATGTGATAGTAGTACAGAGACTGATTTATTGATGAATTAGGCATTCTTCCTCCACATTAGAAAAAAATGAAGGAGAGCTAAACCAGAACCTATTGCTTTCAAATTTGCTAAAGCTGAGTTAAACCATCAAAGTGATTTAAACCTACTTCTGTGAAATGCTGAATAAAGGTATTCATTATTTAATTTCTTTTTTTGCTGTAACATTTCACAGTAGCCGGAGGTGGAAAAATGAATGTGTCACAAGAGCAAAACTGAATTAAATGCTCTAATGGTATTTTATGTTCTTTTTAGGTTCAATGTAATCTCGCTGGGCACCAGCGGTGAAACTCTTCTTTTCAAAATGGTTTATGGTGAATTTTTCCGCAGACCTGGCAAAGATGCAGAACTTATCAATTTGAATGTGGGTGGCTTTAAGCAATCGGTGGATCAAAGCACCTTGCTCCGATTTCCCCATACCAGACTTGGGAAACTTCTCAAATGCCATTCAGAAGAGGCTATTCTAGAACTGTGTGATGATTACAGTGTTGCAGACAAGGAATATTACTTTGACAGGAATCCTTCCTTGTTCCGATATGTTCTGAATTTTTACTATACGGGCAAACTTCATGTCATGGAAGAACTCTGTGTCTTTTCCTTTTGCCAGGAAATAGAGTACTGGGGGATAAATGAGCTGTTTATAGATTCCTGCTGCAGCAATCGGTACCAAGAAAGGAAAGAAGAAGGTCCTGAGAAAGACTGGGATCAGAAGAGCAATGACAGAAGTATAGACTCCTCTAATGAAGAGTCATCCATATTTGATAAAGAGCTGGAAAAGTTTGACAATCTGTGTTTTGGTGAAATAAGAAAGAAGATCTGGGTCAGAATGGAAAATCCTGCATACTGCTTGTCTGCCAAGTTAATTGCCGTGTCATCCCTGAGTGTTGTCTTGGCGTCAATCGTGGCCATGTGCATTCACAGCATGCCAGAGTTTCAAAGGCTGGACGCCAATGACAGGGAGATTGAAGACCCTGTGCTGGAAGCTGTGGAGATTACCTGCATCATCTGGTTCACTGCTGAGCTAGTAATCAGGCTTATCACCGCTCCAAGTCAAAAGAAGTTCTGGAAGAAACCACTCAATATTATTGATTTTGTCTCTATTATCCCATTTTATGCCACCTTGGCTGTGGACACAAAGGAAGAAGAAAGTGAAGATATTGAAAACATGGGGAAAGTGGTTCAGATCCTGCGGTTAATGAGGATATTTCGCATCCTGAAACTGGCCAGGCACTCTGTAGGACTGCGGTCTTTGGGTGCCACTTTGAGACATAGCTATCAGGAGGTTGGACTTCTGCTTTTGTTTTTGTCTGTTGGGATTTCTATTTTTTCAGTACTTGTCTACTCAGTGGAGAAAGATGATGACTCATCAGAACTGCACAGCATCCCCGTTTGCTGGTGGTGGGCAACCATCAGTATGACCACTGTTGGCTATGGGGACACTTACCCGGTCACACTTGCTGGAAAGCTGCTTGGCACCCTATGCATTATCTGCGGGATACTAGTGGTAGCACTTCCAATCACCATTATTTTCAATAAGTTTTCCAAGTACTATCAAAAACAAAAAGATATTGATCCAGACCAATGCAACAATGATCACAAAGAGAAATGTAATGACCTACCTTATTTTAACATTAGGGATATTTATGCAAAAAAGATGCACTCCTTCATTTCTAGCCTTTCTTCAGTAGGAATTGTAGTCAGTGACCAAGATTCAACAGATGCCTCCAGCATCCAAGATATGGAGGATGTTTATAACACAACATCTTTAGAAAATGGTACAGGAAAATGAGTTGAATCACTTTCTCTTCCTTTTGTTTCTCTTCTGATTCTTGGTAAATGTGGACTTACAAACTTCAATGAATTTATTAAGAGCAGTTAATTCTCAGGGTACTTAACTCAGCCATATTTGGACATTCTTTGCTCTGAGGATGCCATACAAGCTTCATTGTTTATATGAGGCTTTAAAATATGCCTCATATGGTGGTTTATTTTTTACACAACTAATGTTATGCATTTTTGGGGAGAAAAAGTCAGGAAAACAGTTTTAAATGTGAGATCAGTGTTTGTTTGGTTTTGTGGTTTTTTTTTGTTTGGTTAGTTTGGTTTTTTTTTCCCTGCAGTAATCTGATAGTTTATACAGAATCTGCTTTTATAATTTGCTGCTGTTCAGGCAGAGATATCTTACAAACATGTAAGAACTATCGCACAAGTCAATGAAGTTTCAACCTGCAAATACATCAGGAAAAAGAAGGCATTATGTACATGTAAAACTGTGCTCACTAACACATTTA
>VZTV01003916.1:0-20796 GCA_013400875.1 Anhinga rufa
TTTTTTTTTTTTGCCACCTTTTTCTTCTCTCCTAGTTGAATAACAGGATAACATCCTTCACTGGCCGCAGAACGTGGGAAAGGTCACTGGAATAAGCCAAAGGACTTTTTCTCATTATTGTAGTTTTCCTACACTTTTTACAAAATCCATTATTAATTGATGGAGTTTCTAGTTTGGATAGTTAGACGTTAGATGAACAAAGAATCCATTCACAATGTTTTCTTTGGTGTTTGTTTGGGGTTGGTTTGGGGGCAAGGGCACCGCTGCTTTTCCTTTGCCGAAAGGACCGCAGCGCTCTTCAAAACACGTCGTGCAAGCCAAGCCCTTTGGCATGACGATGACTTCCTCCCTGCTTGGTTCTGCAAAACCACCATCTTTTTGTCAACAGTATTTCATGATTATTAATGTATTATTGGGCTTTTTAAACTTCAAGCAAGATCACCTACAGCCAGATGGCCTTTCCAAGTAAAATTTAGCACCATGCACAGTGCACGTATGCTCCAGATGAAATCCTTGGGTCATCTAACAGGCATAACTGGCAGCAAAAAGTTTCCCAGACTCCTTATAACACAAACTAGAATGATATTAAGTTTAGAAATACTAGAGCAGATAAACCATTCGAACTGACTCCTGACCTGCAGACTCCCCATGCCGTGTTCAGCTGTAAGACCGTCCTCGCTGCCTTTACTGTTGCCGGCTACTGGGATCGTATAACGGATTTTGCAGCTCCACCACAGCCATACCTGAACATAAATCAACCAGTAAGTGTAGCTGCCACCGTGTTGTGCCCCCAAAACAAGAAAGTCTGTGATAAAGACAGAAGTAAGCAAAAGTCTCCAGGGTTCTCAATACATTTGCCATAAAATCTGTTTCTTTCTCTGGCCTCCAGTTCTTTCCCCAATTTCTAGGCGCCCGACAAGAAGAGCAGCACTGTTGGTGAGGATGCTCAAACCTTCTGACGCTCCCAAACCGAACGTCAGGGCAGCGCGTTAGGCCAAGCAGCGCTGACCCGGCCGGTTCACCACGGCCACCTCCGGACCACGCCGGCTGCGGAGGGTGAACAGCCCTGTGTGCAACAGGCCGCCAGAAACGTTACGGCAGCTAAGGTCGCATAGTGAGGGCGAGCTGGAGCTTAAGTCATGTGGCTTTCCTCCAAATGCTAAAAATTAAAAGAAATGTTTGGTTGAACAGGAAAAAAGCCATACTGTCGTGGTTTAGCCCGGATCAACAACCAAGCCCCATGCAGCCGCTCGCTCACTCCCCCCCGGTGGGACGGGGGAGAGAATCGGAAGAGTAAAAGTGAGGAAACTCATGGGTTGAGATAAAGACAGTTTAATAGGGAAAGAAAGAGCCGCACACGCCAGCAAAGCAAACCAAGGCATTCATTCCCTGCTCCCCACAGGCAGGCGGATGCTCAGCCATCTCCAGGAGAGCAGGGCTCCATCACGCGTAACGGTGACTGGGGAAGGCAAACGCCATCACTCCCAATGTCCCCCCTTCCTCCTCCTTCCCCCAGCTCTATACACCGAGCATGACACCATACGGTGTGGGACATCCCTGGGGTCAGTTGGGGTCACTGTCCCGGCCGTGTCCCCTCCCAGCTTCCCGTGCCCCCGGCACAGCACGGGGAGCTGAAACAGCCCTTGGCTGGTGTAAGCGCTGCTGAGCAACAACTAAACATCTCCGCATTATCACCACTGCTTCAGCACAGATCCAAACCACAGCCCCGTACTGGCTACTGCAAAGAAAATCAACTCTATCCCAGCTGAAACCAGGACTAGGAAGCCATGGCCTTGCTCTCTCTTTAATTTTCCTGGAGTCATTAGAGACACATTGTTTCACAGTTGTTTTATTTTTCCTGCCGCGGGATCGCACCTCTACCAGCCCATACAATTTTGATTCCTCCGACCAATCTCCTCTTAATCTTTTGGTTCAGCAGGGCTCGAGTCCATGGTCCTGCCACAGTGCCCTTTCCCTCCCGCTGTGCACACCAGAAAGCCTTGCAAGGAAAATAAAAGGGGATCTTCGTTTTTAACATATTTTTGTCTATTTGCTCCTTGTATATGCTTACTTAGTCATATTAATATTTCTGTATCTTACTGTAAAAATACATAATTCAGAGAAGCAAGGGAAAACAAATCAGAATTTAGAAAAATAAAATCACTGGCCAGCCCACGTAGACCCTAAACACGAAGGAGTCGGCGGCTACCCAAGAGGTCCCGGGAAGACCACCATGGAGCGGGCTGCTGGAACTGCCCCAGCAGCAGCACGAGTTTATGTGCGCGCCTGGCTGCCGACCACGGCTCTTGGGCTGCCGAAGCAGCCGAGAGGGGAGAAACAGGCAGCGGGAGACGGGCACGGAGCGAGGAGGGCAGAGCTCTGGGAGCCCCCGGCCAGGCACGCACAGCCCCGGCACGCTCCTCGCCCTGCACCGCCTTCACTCCCAGCCATCCGGGAGCAAGGAGCTGTCGCGACGTGATCAGCCTGAATCCGAGAGGAAAAACGGGAAAGAACTAAGAGAGGACGAGGGTAGCTTGGTCCTTCAAAAAAAAAAAAAAAAAGAACAGGAAATCATTGTCTCAAAGAGTTGCCGCATATTTTTTAGAAACATTTGAGCGCTCCTTGCATCAAAACATCCTGGCGTTCAGAACAGGTGGCTTACCAACCCCTTTTTCTCTGTAATTTCCTAATGAAAGCTGCTTTATTTATCTTTCAAACTCACGTGAAAATTACAAAAGGAAAACAAAACACGCAGGAAAAGTGTTTATTGGAAGAGTTACAGTCTTGAGGAATATTCTCCAAGGGAAATGGATGTTTAATTAAACACACAAGGCAGCGCTCACCCAATGGAGAGACGCCTCTGAAGTCCTAGCGGCTGTTTCCTGGCATACGTTACTTCTGAATATTCGTAAGTGAGTTGTTTGTTTTGGATAAGGCACGCTTCCACGGGCACGCCGGCGAGTTAACGGCACACGGAGAGGTGAGGTAATAGTTAAAGTAACGCAACGAGCGCTACCGTAGTACAGCTTCCATTTGGGGGATATCTTCCAGTTTCTCGTCGAAGACAGGAATAAATTCAATCAAACTGCACAGGGATGCTTTATCTGCATTCACCAATACTACCGCTGATGCTGATCATGTGGAAAACCGAGGGGTTTATTTTTTTTTTCAAGGGTTGTCTGTCAATGTGCGTACCAGAAACAATGAGATAAATGCCGAATGCTTTGGTAACCCGAAGAATGGAATTAGCGGATTTGTTAATGAAAACTTATTTGGGTAAAGAATTGTTCCCTTTGGAACGGGTGCTCTTTATTCAACCTTTCAATGTCAGTTATCATTTTTAAAACAGCTTGACCTGGAAGCATGCAGTTAAAATTGTGGTGACTGTTAATGACAGTTTTATTGGACACTATGCTTATAGTTCACATTTTGAGGTCTGTATGTAATTGATCTTTCTACCCTACATGAGAAACACTGCAATAAGTTGGTTGCAGCACCACATTATAGATATAGAGAAATAATAATGATGTCACCTTGAGATTCAAAGATCGTGGAATAGTAATAGTCTCCTAGCTCATTCTCCCAACTGTGATGACCTCTCCAGTACTAAATCTTAACAGTCTCAGCATTATTTTTGAATTATTCATGCTAGCCTTTTCCCTCACTACAAAATCAAGGAAAATGAATGCATCATGCTCTGTCAGCTCCACAGGTATTTTGGTAAAAATATAAAATGTTATTTGGTTTCAAAAATCTGTGCAGCAATACAGGTCACTTGCTAGTCTGAAGAAAAACAAAAATTCATATGCAGAAGACACAGGCCGCGTTCATTGTAAGTCTGAATGAGGCGTTCTGAAACTCTGGAAGTTCCGAAAGCTGAGTTTTGATTAATTGCATCTTCATCTCTAAAAATAAAGCGAGAATTAAACAAGCATCAATACACACAAACCATTTTTCAGTAACTTTGACGGTGCAACATTGCCATCACTTCAGGCATTGAGCAGGACGACAAAACACGGAGAATTACAGATCAGGAACAGGGAGCCACTTTGTTAACGTTATATTTACAGCCGAAATTAGTGGTGATGCTCAGGTCAAGTGGTAAAGAAAACGGGCATTTCTTGCACACTGAACTGCGGCTGCACTGCGATGCGCTGAAGACAGCTCGTCTGTTCTTAAAGGCAGCAGGTTGATAACTCTTCTAGATTATCAAACCTGGATAATAAGAGAGAGCTACAGTTTTATTCCAGTGATGGATCTCATAAAAAGTGCACATGGGAATAAAATAAAATGCATGTAAATGTAAACTCAAGCAGGTATCCTGATTCATCTGTAGCTGGTGACCTTTAAGTTCATGATGAAAAACAAATGTCAAGCTTTCAAAAGACAGGAGTATCCCTGGCTTTGCTGGGGATTTTGTATGCTATCGCACAGACTGTATTAATTTAGTCTGGCATCAATAACCTTGAAATCAGGATTTTGCACTAAAAATCTAGTTTTATGTTTATTCAGAAAGCAAAGATAAAAGGCGACTTTATTTTAAGGGACTCTCCAGTGGCTACAGGGCAAACGTAATGTAACATTACTGATTTTGCCTACCTTGCTATTCAATGCCAGCTCCCATGGCAACAGATTTTATACGAATACAAAGAGTGTGATGAAGATCTCCCTTTATTTTGCACAGAGTTTAATTATGGAAAAGCCTCCTGCCTGCAGAGTTATTCGGCATCCCCGAAACAGCAAACGCTCCTGGAAAGCCCTGGTCAGAACGAGCCGCGGGTCCCCAAGGCTGACCAGAGAAGGACCTCATGCGCCTACTTTCGAAAACAGCAGAGCTGTTGCATGCTTACACCGGCACAAGGGTTTTGAACAGAATAACAGGGGCATATCACATAATTGCTGAAGAAACAACATCTGATCAACTACTTCCTGCTCCAACTCTAACAAAAAATGCTTTTATGCCACCATTCTCTCCTCAGTTAGTTGGTAAGCTGAAAGACAGTCAGTCTGAAGGTTCCACCTAAACACAGAAAGCAGACTAAAGCATTTAAATAATTTCTTCTCCTCTTTTACCTTTTTGCTGTTGTAGTTAGGCTAACAGACTTACCCGCTTTCTCTACATCCTCTTTGTTCCAACTTATACAGGGACACCCTTGCTGTGATGAATCTCATGCCGTATTTTTAAAGAAACAAAAACCCACCCACGTGTCAAAAAGAACAACAAAAGCATTTTAAAAAAAATCACTGGTTTTAATCTAATTGAACATCAGCCAGGATTGTCCCTACTGCAGTTGCAGTGCTGTTAACATGCAGAGCAAAGTGTCCCAGCAGGGGAAAAAAAATATTACAGACCGACGGGTAGTCACAGTTAAATCTAGCGACAGCACGAAATTGAAGACAATTAGAATGCACACCTTCCCTCCATGCAGCAACTTTGTCACTGCAAACTAAGTCAATTACAATTACAAATAACCCAGTTTTTCTCTTTGCCCGTAATTCATGCCTATTGAAATCAAAGGGAGCTTTGCCACTGACTCCAGCGAGAAAAGGATTATCCCTTTCGTTTGGCTATTTGCTTAATTTTTCTACCAAAAGTATGGATTTTTGATCACTTCCTATTTCTGCCTTTCGCTCTGCACAGGACGGTTCCATATTTAAGTGTTACCTGTACTTCAAACACTTTTGTATTCGCGTGGCGCTTCGCTGCGAACGGGCAGGCTGAGGGCTCAACGCCGAGGGCACGAGCCACGGCTCTCTGCTGTCGCCATTGCAGCTCTTTGATGCACAGACACGCAATATCTTTTGAAACTGTGCAGGGTCGCCCAGTAACAATGGTGGAGTCATTCCACCAGCGCGTTGGGTTTTCCTTTTCTGACGGCACACGGACATGAAAGAAAACCTTATCTGCCTGCAAGAGCAAACGCTGAGCTGGGATCCAAAGAGAGCTGCCCACAGATACCACCAGGGCTCCCTTTGGACGAGGGCTGTCGCCGCGGCGAGAGCCAGCTCCATCCACGGAGCACGGCTGCGCTGGCAGGGAGATGGGCTGGATGACCTAATAGCACTTTTCATCTCTGACTTCTGTTTCTACGATAGCCAGAGTTGACAGCCTCGGCGATCAGAGGGTATTTCAAAGCAGAATGTGCAGTCTCTTACTGAACGGTGACAAATGACATTTAACTTGGAAAAATGCAACCTAATATATCTAGGGAAAAATAATCTTAAACAAAGGTCCTCGATGGTGAAAGGAAATCTGGCCAGAAGGAAAAGCAAAAGGAACACAAGAGCGATAAAAGCAGATTACATATGAGTAACCAAACATTTTCAGAATTGCTCGAGGACTTCTGACGACACACCGGTCGGCGTGCCACCTCAGAGGAGAAGATGGGGCAGGAGGCTTCGCCCGTCACCGGCCGGGGCATGGCCAGGTACGCTGCAGGCAAACCTCAAGGCCTTTGCTCACGCTCATTGCTATTCAGCTAATTCCTAGCATCAAATTCTCATTACCAGTAGGAACACGTGCATCAAAAGTCGGAAATATTCAGCTCCTCATTCTCGGCCATTAATCTAAAAAGCAGCATCGTAGCGAGTTTAATCAGCTCTTTTAAAATTCCTTTCCCCTTAATTCCGTAAGTATGCCTCTATTTTAGGCTCTTGATATCAAACCCACCAAATATTTGTGGGTAATTCCTGTACTTCTGCTTAGTCCTGTAAACCCAGAGGAATATACAGCAGTAGACCTAGATCCCATTTTTAGCTCTAGTTTGTATTTTGACACCGAACTTCCACTGAGTTGTTCAAAAAAAGGCATATGAGCATCTTTGTGGATCCTAACTCTGTTGGTTAAATCTCCCTTTAATCTTTCTTAACAAGTTTATCTCTCCCAAGATGTGACTGTTTTTATTGTTCTTTTTCCAAGGGTGCATATATATCTTTGTGCACACCGGATGCCTAAAAAATTTTAAAATCACTTCATTCAGGTTAAAAAGGATCACGGAGAAATGCATTTAGGGAGGTCTACCAAGCCCTCTTTTTTAGAAAAAAAAAAGAAAAAAAAAAAGAAAGAAAAAAAAAGAAATAAAAAGGGTGAATTCCTCCTCCCAATGAAGTCAACGTTAAGCCACCCCGTTACACACCATCCACCCCTCTCAAGACCGCAATACTTTGTGTCAGGCTGCAAATTTTGACTGCATTTTGCTTCTACACTATATGTGTCCTTACTGCTTTTGAGATTTCCCTGCTATTTAGGTCTTCTAAATGCAACATAGGCTTCCAGAATATTCCATTCAGAAAACTGAATGTTTTCAAGTGAACTTTCATTTTGCTTTCCTGTGCCTGCACTTTTAAAGTGTGTAGAGCCTGGGATTTTTCTTAATGAAAAAAATATATATATATATTATGTTATATGAGGCACAGTGACGATTTTATTCCAGCGTAAATGTCATTCCCACATAGTAATTTCATTTGGACCAGTAGAAGCGACTTTTTTTAGGTGTTTGCACCTAATATTAATGTTAAAATTTAGACTATTTCATGGAAGGATAACGACAGAGCCAATTAACCGGCAGAGCAGGATTTACTAGTTTCCATCGGAAGAACCACATCCCTCCCACTCTCACTGTACAGCTAGCTAACATTTCCGAACAAAATTCCAAACAAGATTTTTATTTAATTTTAAAAGGTCTAGAAATATGCACCAGAAAGTGAAGAAACATGCTCGTTTCCCCTTAGCTATTTACCTACGAGCGTCGTCAGATAAACGCTACTTGGCATCTGCCGTCAGCTTAGGTTTGAATAGTGCTCCGCATTCCTGAACTCCTTCCCAAATCTCGGGAAGGCAAAGGGAGGAAAACAAATAGCAGATGTGGGAATTGGGAAAAGGAAACGGTCATTTTTCCAGCGTGGGTCATGGAGAATAGATTAGTAAGTCCAGGATAGTTTAAACATGCTGGCACAAGCAAGAGAAGCTGGCCTTTGCCCAGGACAAACAGTGCCAAATTCGTGAGAGCAGGGAGCTTTGTGCACGCGGCTGATCGCCCGCTGCCAATTTCGCGTGGTTATCCACATGCCATGTAAATGCCCTTGGCTCGCCTCCGCCTGCCTTCAGCATCTCCTCTCTGCTCCTCGGGGCTGCCGCAGCGGCGGCTCCGGACGAGCGGCTCCCGCCGAGCACGAAGCCAGCCCCAGGCTCCCCGTCGCAGGCACACCTCTTGCGCCCTGCGGAGCAAACAGGTCCTGCTTTGGGCACACGCGTAAGGCTGAATGTCGGGGCCGCAGCCCGAACCTTCATCTTGGTAATTGCAGGCACCGCTGGTTACAGACCGATGGCGTGAAACCTGGCTCGGGAGAGCGAGGGCGCGCTGGGACGCATCGGGTGAATTCTGGATAGAGACCTGATTTCATTTTTATGTTTTATTGATACAATAGCATGTGATGCCACTCTAGGGCAGGACAGATCTAGGGGATAATAATTTAGTTCAGCAACCCTGAACCGAACAGGAATAGTAATTACTCCCCAGCACCTTCTTAGACTCACGCAGTATTCGAGCCACATTCCTACCGAGGGCAGACACGGCCAGGCTAATGCTGTGAAAGTGAAAATACAGCTCTGGACACATGAAAAGTGGCCAAGCTCCGGTGGACGCAGAGACCACCCAGCCACCGCACGACGAATGAGATGTCATCCCTGGTATCCCACCGCTCAGGATGTTATTCTTGTGCAGTCCGCAATCAATTATGTCTGTACAAAATGACTACACTCACTTTTTTGGGGTCTCCGGGAAATCTTTGTTCAAATTGAAGATGGTTTTCTAACAGGCTCCGCTCTTTACCCAATTTTCCAGCTGAGTTGACTGAGGCACAGGCAGGTCAAAAGGCTTACCCAAGGTCAGAGAGTGAATCAGTGAGTTGGGTCAGATTAGATCTCAGCCTGCTCTCCACTTTTCATCTTTTACTGTTACTGCTAGATCACCATTAGAACCAGGTTAACAAAAATTTCATGGATGTGCTTTAAAAATATATTTATCTAAACTTGTTATCCCAATAAGAATTAAGTTCTTTAGATAGCACGCTATGTCAAGCTTAGGTTTCAAGAGGTTAGGCCTTTACTGCAAGGAATTCAATATCCAGCACAATGTAAAATCACCAGCAGGAGGAATATTTTTACTACTGTATAAAAATAATAAAAAATGCAGAAAAGTAAAATTCACAGATCAAATGCTGAAGTCCTCACTCAGGTCAGGTTCTGCCTGGCTTTAATTGTATTTTGCCTTGGGAAAAGGCTTCAGATCTGGCCATAAATTAGTATGCTGATCCCACGGCCTGAATGGTGTTTTATTTACTTATTCCCTGAAATATGCCGTAGGATTCTAGCAGCAGTTAAACTGAAAAGAATTGCTCACCCAAGTCTGAAGAACTATGGTATTTTGGGGAATAATGCTGGGCTACCTCTTCCAACCAACCACTATGTAATTTGATACAAATTGACCAAAAAAGCCCATTTCCCCTCAAGGGACGTGAACGTTTCCTGAGCTTAGGCACCGAGAGGCACCAAAAGCACTGGATTTTCTGAAAAACATCTTCCCAGGAGGGCCGTGGAGCCAAGGGCAGGCAGGGGGGTGGCCTGGAGGCCTCCTCCAGACCGACCCGGACCATTTAACAGTCCTACAGCGTCATTGTATATTGTCCTTTTCGGGACAAATTTTTTAAGACCACTTCAGGGGCGATTTGCGTAGCCCCCAGCTATCCCTCTGTACTGCGAGCTCCTCCCTTGCCAGCTCCCTTGACGCCTGAAGATGTGGTGCAGGGAAAGAGGAATATAACTTTTTACACAGCTATTACTACATAAATAAACCAAAGAACATGTTAATCAAACCGTGTTCCTTTTCTCTTCATTCACTTTTATGCTACCAAAACACAGACGTCTTGTTCTGGGCTTTTTGCTTCGTAGACAATAGGAAAAGATTGCTTTGGGAAGTCTTGTCAGGAACTGTATTTTCCCAGTTTGTAGGATTCTGATGGGCTCGCTCGCAGACGTACTCAAAGCTCTTGGCAAAGTTCAGCAATGAGGAAGCTGCATCTCATCAGTTCTCATCTGCAGATCAAAGCAATCCATTGGCAACATGAAAAGACTGTATTTAAAAACTGACAGGATACCCTTAAAAAAAATTAAAACAAGCTTAAAAATTCTGGGAAGAATGCAAAATAAAACATCTAAAAAGCAGTATTAAAAATATCCTTAGACTCCAGAGAAACATTTGTATTTGTCCAGTGTTGAAAGAATATACTAATCAAAATGATCCCTACTCCATGTTCCAGATCAGTATAGAACTACTCAACCTGGGTTGAACTGGTTTAAACCATGCTGATTTTCCTCTTGTGCTTCTATAAAGGCCAGCTGAAGCTAAAATCAGGCAGGGGGTGACAGCGATTTGATAGAGGCGTCCTGAGAGCAGAACAAAAGTTAGGAACTTTCTAAGCAAGGTTTGCAAATACAGGAGACGGAGCAGTTGTTCACCGGCTCCTTCCGATTCCCGGTACCTTACAGCATTATTAGAAAGAGAAATGTTAGCTCTCCTTTGACTAGCACGCCTCCTTTCTTATTTCTCAGGCTTGCTCCGGAGTTGCCTCTGCCTACGCCTCGTTTTTGTCAGAACTGGGAGCACAAGGAGGTTTCAGCAGATGCCTGACCTTTTCAGGGTGTGCGTTTTTACCTTTACCATCCAGGGACTTGCTTATGCTTGAAATCTGCTGCAGGTTAACCTGAATTATTTCATGTTAAGGTGCTTCATGTCACAAACAATTTTTTTTCTCCTGTAGCAGGTCAGTTGGCATTTTAATGTGTATTATTAAACCAGTTTCGAAAGCTGATAGATTTGCCTGCATCGATGTACACGCGGGAGCAGCCCCACCCCAGCTGCGCATCTGCCACCAGGTTTGCTGCGCGAGGGATCGGCCTCTCACCCCAGCACGGACCACGGCCTCAGGACCATCGTGGAGGGCCGTCACCCCCCGGTAGGTGTGAGAACGCAGCCAGGGCCAGCGCACCTCGGCCGGGGGACTTCCCAGCCCTGCTCCATCACAGCCCCGCTCCATCACAGCCCCGGCCGCCCAGCGCGCTCCTCTGCCCTGATTCCTGACCTCAGCACCCGCTGAGAACAGGCGCGGGTACAGGCCAAGGTGAATTTTACCCATTTTAATATATATAGAATACTTTTATATATTTATATAATTTATACATTATATACTTAGGCTGCTGTTTGAATGGGGGGCTGAACCCAGACCCGAGCCAAGACCACTGTGAGGGGACAGGAGCCCTGGGTATGCCCTAACACTATTATGAGACAATTCATGCTACGTAGCTACTTAAAAGGAAAATGAAGACAAACATTTTCACACCCCTTTAGATCACTGCAGAATTCTACCTACCTCACAGCGTACGCTGTATTTTTATACAAACGTTAATGAAAGACACAAGAAGTAAAGACAGTGCCCCAGTTTAGCACTGAAGTTGCACATCAGTGCAACTAAACAGGGCTCCTGCTTTTATTCGGTAGTGCTACTTGGCAAGGAGCTGCAGTTCTTCCTGCCGTTCCCTTTGCCTTTCTAATCCCTCAGAGAAACACCCTTTAAATAGGCTTTCTTTAGAGAAGTATGTATGGAGCTACTAACCTGTCTTTGCTAACCCATCCTACTACCAGCAGTTTATTTACATCCTTAACTAGGACATTATTAACCTTCCTCTAACTTGTCAAAACAGCGATTCCTTGCCCCTTTTCTTTCGCTCCAAAACAAAAAAAAAAGATAGATTTTATTGTCGTGAAAATTAATGCAGTGGCTGGACAATGAGGTTGTTGATCTCTAGTTCCTCTTTCACCGTGATGATTACAAGCAGGACTGAACATTAACTGGAAACTTGTCTAAAATGTTGGAGAAAAAGATGCTCGAAAAAAGGTAGAAAACAAAGAAAAAGAAGGCAGTAAAGACTGATCAAGGGAACAGAGAAAAAGACAGGGACAGAGTCTCACAAGCACAACTGATTAAGAACGCTGCAGCAGCAAACAGCTCTCCTGGAGAACATACTGATGCTGGGTGGCACCAGAGCTTTATACCAAGTACTTCTGCAACAACTTCAAAGCAGTAATTCCCTGAAATGGGTAATTTTCCCAACATTTGGTGACAATACACAACAAAGAAAATGAAGATCTTTCTCCCTTCTACCTCTCCTACAAAGAACAATTCATTCCATCACACTGTAGTCGATTATAACAGAGAGTGTATGCCACCTACACAAGATCACAACGCTGAAGGTGCCAAAATAACCTGCACTTTCAGATTATAACAAAAATAATCTGTGATAATTTTTGTGTGCATATGGCCTTGCTGGATTTTGCATGGCTTGCAGTATGCTCAGATATTTGAGTCCTCAGAAGCAAAGGGTGAGCATCGTTCAGTCACTACCTTACCTTACAAACACCTGCGAGGCTCTCCTTGCTCTCACAAGTCCCCGCTGTTGGGGGAACCTCAGCACCGTCCTTTTCAGGCACCATACAGCTATCCTAGAGTTCATGTTTTTGTAGAAAAAAAAACCCCGCCATTCTAATCTGGGAACAGCAATTCAACTCAAACAATTGATCTTTTATGATCAAATGCCCTGATATTAAGCCCAGTGACATCAGTGAGAGTCTCCTCATCACCTTCAAACCACGTTTTATGTGGCCAATGATGTCTCTGAAGAAAACTGTGACTCTTCAAACTCCATATGCATGACACTTTCTGTTAAAACCAACGGGACTGCAGCCACTGTTTACCTGGCAATACGGCACTTACTTGCCCACAAGACCCATCAGCAAAGACTCTAATTTTCTAACTAAAAAGCACAATATAGTCCTGAGATGCCTGAACCGCTTTGGCTGAGCAGGGCCAGGTGTAAGAGCAGGACAGGGAGTAGGCGGGCAGGCTGCCTGCACAGCAAGGGGATGTGGCAGTGTGGGTCAGGCAAGAGCCAGAGGGTGAGCTGCAGCTGAGAAGCAGCTCCCTGGGGCAGGGGTGGCCCTCGCCGAGTTTTCTTCAGGGTCCCCAGCTGTGCTCTTTCCAAGCCCCAGCAGCCAAACCGCGAGGAGAGCCCTTAGATGGGCTATCGTATCATCATCTGCAAAACCGCCAGATTCATGGGATGTGATCCCCAAACATCCCAACACTCGTGAGCTTCCCCTTGCAGGCTCCCCTCAGGCGGCCGTACGGATTTCAAGCTTTTCTTGGCTGGTTGGGACCGAGCCGTTTCATCAGCGCTGGATATCAAGGCTCAGACCCCAGGCTCGAGCTCCTGGGTCGCCAGTTATCGTGGCAATGGAGGTCCAACAGTGACTCTCCAGTCTCCTCAAGGACTCTGCATTCCCTCAGCTGCCCAAGCACACAACCGCTCGCCATCAGATTTTCAGGAGCACAAGGACAATGTGGAAATGCGGGTGACAACAAACAGAACTAATCTATGCCCTGTGCCCACTTCTCTGCCGTGTATTCATTTCTGCTGTGCTGACTGCACTGCTGCCATCCATTTCTAGTACACCAATGCTAATGCACGCAGGCGATCCGGGGGAACTCGAGCCCTTTAATGTAGACACTCTCCATAACAAAACAGACACATTTCTACCTGCAGAGAGTAATTCAATATTACCAGTTTTGACTGTTCTTCAGCGGCTATTGTGATGGTTTGCTAGCACTCTGAAGATTACACAAGGCTGGAGTTATACACACAGTTTATAAAATCACACAGAATTCATACATTTTACATAGACAGGCTCCCTAAAGTGTCACACCACATCTCGGCATCCGAACTTACTGTGATTCGGTAAAAGAATCCAGCTTCTCTGCAATGGATCTCATGCTCTGCAACCTCCTACACATGCATATATCATCACTGACTTCCAAAAGAGCACTGTTGGCTTGAGGGACAGAGGTGTACCTCCAGTAATGGTATATACTACATTCTGCAGCAACCTTTCTTCTCATATTTCAGAGTTGAAAAAGGCCTGTCAAAAAGGGGCTATTATGAAAGGGAATTTGAAGACATTCATAAACATCTAGACAGAAAATTGCATTTTCAATATGAGAACCTCAATAGTTAAGGCTACATTTGGGAGATCACTATGGCCCTCTTATTTTCTGCTTACGCTGTCAAAGTTTGAATTCATGTTGGGTTTTTGAGCAATTCAAACAAAGGATACTTTCATAAACATCCATTTCATAAACTACAGCATATCTAATTCTTTGGGTTCTGAAGGCTGAGCTGAATGTAGTGTTTGTAGTCTACTGAGAATATGTCTGGAAAACATAAAACAATCTACTAGGTAAGTTACAAAGCTGTTGACATAGGGAATGAAAATGGAAATTCTGTAGTAGTCTCCTACATCCACAGTTTTACGCTATACTTTGCCTGATGTTAGTTGATTGGTGCAGTATATCTTGATGTTAGTATCCCATTTCAGAAATGTTCTGACATTATCTATTTGGCAGTTTGAAAAACAGTATCAAACTCCCAATGCATTTGAGCGCACGTTTCAACACAGCAATCATAATATCCATTTCCATTGATGCAAGAGGCAGGTTAGCACCAACTTCAAGTGGATTCATTTCTAAGCCTACAATATGTGATTCTACAAAATGCACACGTACACACGCGGGCGCACCCCTGCACCCGCACACACAGCTTGGCTAGAAAGACCAAAAGGAATTAACTTGATTTAATTTCCAGTGCCTCCCGGTAAACACACAGGTTCACTTGGGAGCATGTCTGCCCCTACGAAGTAATTGATGCCGTGAGTTCTGTGAATGCAATGGCACAGATAATTGTTGGCAACCTCACCTGCCCATGGCACAGGAAGGAATGCAAGGAGGAACCTTCATTCAGAAAAAAAGAATTATTAAGAACATTTTTCAAATAAATTATGATGATTACAAAGGTGGGCACATCTCTCAATAGGCTACAATAACCCAATAACTTGAAGGATGTGTTCTATTGCAAATATGCTTAATATGTCAATAGGAAAAAATATATGCTGTAAATTTTGCTGTAATAATTATTGGAAATGCTTGAGTCTTGCTGGAATTTGGCAATAGCTGCAAAAGCTCCACTAAATATAGGGCTCCAGGCACACTTAATTTAACAGGAGATTTATCAGTGGCCCTATTGACCCAAAATTCCTCTTATTTAATATTTATAAGCCTTTTTACCACACAAATTTCTCTGTAGCATAACAGATAAAATTTATACTGGTTAGCGTCACCAAATATTGTCAAAGCATTTTCCAACAACTTCTGGAATAGAGCAGCCAGGAGATAACTAAACCAACTGAAGTAGGGCATATGAAACACCATAACTTTTTATGTTTTTGCCCTAAAGAAAATGAAACCAATCTCTGCTAATATCCCTTTCATTTACACGGTTTGCTACTAGATTTCCCTAAAGGCATTAGTGGCTGGCAAACAACTCCTAGCACCTTGATTACAGGAAATCATATTTCTCCCAATGCCAAGCTTCTTCGTAAGTACTGAAAATGGTTTGCCTACTAAAATACATTTTCTTAACTTACCAGTAATTCTACACTTCGAACCACCCAATTTCCTTCCTCTCCCAGTGCAGGAACCAGTTGTATTCCTGCTCAATATATCCGGACTCCTAGCTTACTTTTTATTTTTTTAATAGAGATGAGTCCATGCTTCCACATTTGAAAGTGGAATCAAACAGCTTAGAGAAAGTTTTGGGGGAAGAGGGAGAGAAGAAGTTTTATTGGTGGGGCTTACAAACAATTTCAAAGATGATAGCAATTTAAAACTTACAGGTCTTCATCAGAATTCCCTTGAATTTCAAGTATTGTGGAGATTAACTACAGAGGCCCAGACTGCTCACATTTTTAAGCAAGGAAGATACTCTCCTCTTATTGAAACAGCAGCGTTCTTTAATAATCTCAGTTGCCATTGGAAATGACATGCCATCACCTGTGATTCTTACAGGTCTCTACATTTTGCTACAAACAGGCCTTCAAACCTCCAGTCTGCTCCTACCCAGCCTTAAGAATGAGCCCCAGAAAATCACACTTCTTCAGAACTACCCCTTAGACCTCTTTCCTTACATACAGATCACATCCCACATCATCAAAATTTAACTCCGTTTAAAGTTCCCAGAAACAATTGCACTCACATACCCATCCAGACACACGATCCACTTCCCAGTGACCCAGGTGTGCGCTTCTCACCACCTCACACCAATTAAAGTATATGGACCAACTCCCATAACGTCCTGCAAACAAAAGTCTGGTGTAAGAGATTACTCCTATGATTAAAAACCTATTCTGAAACCAGATCCAGAAAGCTTTTCTCATACAGGCTCCTTCAGGGCCAATTCAAGCACATAACATGCCCAGATCAAACAGCTAGCTCTGTATTGACATCAACTTTCCAGATTTAAATTTGCAGGACGCATCCCTGCTGTTGAGAAAATGCAAGCGCCTTTGCAAATGAAATCGCAGTTTTTGGTCTCATTCAGCTTTTTTTTTTCCTGGTGATTATAAATGTGAAAAGCAAGACTTATTTACTTGTTCAAGTGAAATCATACAAGGTTACATTACTGCACTTATTCACAGCTGAGGAGGTTCATGCGGAGAGGTCACCGGAGCATAGGAAGTGATCGAGGCCAGATTCTGACTCAGTAAGGCACATACACACAAAGGCAGAAATATATTTTGCCTGTGCTCCAGTCTGACAATTTTCTCTGGGGGGAAATTAAAGAACTACAAGTGAGGTCCAAATCACAGTCATTTTCAGTACTACATCTTCCCTGAGACTCCATCTGTTTCTCTCTCAAGCTAGCAAGAGGGTAGTTACAGCTCCAGTGCCCAAGCCTCTCTTCCACAGCAGATGTTGCAGAAAGTAGATGCTTTCGGAGGTTAGTCCTTAAAAAGGAATTTAATCCAGGCCGAAATATTTGTGAATTCACACCTCAAGGCCTTTAGTAAAAACCTCCTTTTTCAGTTTTCCACCCCACCCCATTACATTCTGCGACCCCCAAGTTCATGCATTAGTCTAAGCCTTGGTTTACTTGGAAGCAAATTCACGTGCTGTCTCTGGAAGGGCATTTTGCACTCAACTGCAGACAGATGTTCCAGTCCCGGGAAAATACAATCCTGCACCTGAAAACGCCGAGTTAAATGAACAATGTCTGATAAGCAACAGACTTAATAACAAAAAAAGTAAAGAACTGAAAGAAAATGCCTTGAATGAAAAACAAAGACATGGGACGCGACCTGAAAAACATTTTAGAAATTTTCTATCTTCCTACAGTACCGGTCTCATGAAAATTTCCCCATAAGCTTTAGTATTAGTGAAGCAGACTGTACGTGTCATAAGTGAATGCTGGAAATCCCTAGGAAGAAAATTAACACCTAGTGGCCCTCATAGCTAATTTACCTAAAAAGGCTGACAAGGGGTACCAACTACAGTAGTAGGAGCAGGCCTAAATACATGAAAAAGGGGATATATATATATACACATATATAATGTCTGCTGACACTGATGTCATTGGCCAGCGATACATCTCACTAGGAACAGTCTCCTCAGTCTTGCTCCTGTTGTTAAAGGCCAGATTAGGGGAAAATTCAAAAGTTCACTGGTTGAAAATGTAACAGCGCTTACTTAAAGTAACAAAGATGACAATCTGGACCGCACCAGGATTATAGGAGAGCTGAATAAGATGTTCATAGTTCTGAGGGCAGACTGAAAACCCACCAGGAGTACCCTTTCTACCTCATTTGCTAACAGAAGTATATGACACTGAATTAAGTTACAACGCAGTACAGCCAGAACCAGAGCAGGGAAACACTTCTTTATATTGCAAACAGACAACTTGGGCGTTCACACCAAAACCCAAGACGCTGGGTTTTAGAGAAAGTCTGGATATTGTACTTTCCCTATCCAAGCCTGTTCTAAGACAAACTAAAATCATATTAAAGATAATCAATTTTCATGCTTCAGGCAATAAGGAGATCATCTTGGGAGAGGAATCAGAAAAGATTGATATATATTTTGGGGAGATTTCCACTTATAATAAAGTTTCAGGAACTGGCTACTTTTGAGAAAAGGGTATCAGGACAGAGTGAAGATTTCATTCAGCTTAGCACTGCTTCCCTTTAATCTGGCATTCCTGTGTCTTCAAAATAAAATAAATTAATTTTAAAGAGATAAAATACCAGACGGAAATTTCCAAAATGCTTAAAATGCTACACTAACATTCACTAATGCTTGGGAGATATTAATGAATCTTAAATTCTGTCAACTGAAACCATTGCAAACATCCTACTTTACCCTTTCTCTTGCCGCTCACTGCTCACAGGATAGGCGCAAGCAGAACCTGACTCGCTCCGCCTGAACTAATCCCAGGCCAGATGTGGAGGGAAGCGTATGGAAGGTAACTTCATGCATTAGGCAGCTACACACACCTTCCCGTCATGGCTCCGATCTCTCCAGCTCAGAGCAGGGGCAGCTTAGGCCTACCTGCACCTGCTACGTGGAGGTCCCTGAGAATCCCCTATTTAGTTTAGGGTCGCATAAATCTGTAAGTATTTATTTACGTAATGATGGCATGTATCCACAGTGGGAAAGTGGTCCTTCAGGGCCTTCACTGCTAATCAAGCTTTCTCTTTAAGCAGCGCTACTGTCGGTGCTAACACCCACCACGGCCATGCTGGTCAGCAGGTTGCTCCTTCTCAGCTGGAATAATCCAGACCAAGCTGCAAGGCTGATCTTTACATTGATGCCTCGAAGGACGAAAAGGCAGAAAAAGAACTGACGATCATTTTGGAAAGGAAGGTTGCGGAGACAGGCTTTCAGAACAGTTGGTTTATAAACATGCCTTGGTTTGGGCTTCTTTTGCCAAGCAGCAGATCCACCTCTTACTGCAGAAATCTCCACCTTCCTTCCTTTTAATTCATGGCACGACACTGGATTTTAAAATGTCTGGGGAAAAAAACAATAAAAAATCAGGGTTTAAGAAGTTTGATATTTACATTCTAAAATAATAACAACCTCTACGGTATCTCACCCAGTCCAGAGCTTAATGATGTGAGGAGATCTTTCATTTAGAGGCGAGATCATCCCCACATAAGCCACCACACTTGTATGGGACATGCAGCGGCAGTACCTTTTAACTGACCATTAATCTGGGCTTCACTAGCACTGCCGAAAAGCTTCATTTTCTCTTGTCAGTGTACGGCATCCCCCAGTTACACAGTAGTTTGAATCACCTGTTCACTAACAGCTACAGCAAAGCTAAGTCAGAGAGATGAACTCTGAACGTATAAAAAAGAAAACACGAGCCAGAAGCCTGTAATTGGTTGTAACTTATTACAAACATGGAATTACCTTTCCATACATTTTTCCTCTACTGTAATATCACTTCTTTGCTGCTTTAAATGAAATTGCCTAGATAAGCTGTTCATATCATGAGATCTGAATTTACCATTGTGAAACCATTTATATTAATTGTAATTCATCCTTCACGGATCACACAGACTCACAGATCACTTCTCTCGTGTTCAAAATTGGTATGTTTGCAGGTTGCAATTAGCGGGGTGGTGTGAAAGCTCTGGACGTTTTTATTATCCGAGAACAATTTCAGCAGTGACTTTGGCCAACGCTTTGCCTACGCAGGTAGTAAGGAAAGCGGAACAGGGTGGTAAACATTCCTTGCTTACATTTCCTTGAGACACTCAGGGTTAACGGTGCAGAAAGCAAAAGGGAAAACTAGATGTCTTGTTAAAAATATTACTTCTAAAAGCAGCAGGAGTGCCCCAGTGCTCTTACACACCCGTGTGAGTGGCTGCCCTTGGGTAAGCGTGCACCAAGTGCAGCTATCGCCGCGGCCCTTCAGCTGCATTGGGGAAACTTCTGCATTTTGGACCAGATTTTGTAACTTTTTTAGAATCAGATTTAATCAGGCGCTAACTCAGTGCCATTTTATTTACAGCGTTCGTTCCCCATGAAATAAAAGGATTTCCAAAATTCTGTAATGCCTTTTAAAAAAATCATTCTGATCTTTCCCAAGTGGATTCCTCCATTTTGCGATAGCTTCTGAGTCATACAAGATGACTAATGAAGTTTTTGCTGATATAGCTCAGATTTAAGATTCAGACAGCGAAAGATTCTCTGGCTTGAAAAGCGGTGGTTTCTTGTTGCAAACTTTACTGGCACCTTTTGTCCTGTTTTTTTTACAACCTGAAATAAACTTCACCCTACAGCCCACTTTCCTCTGACATTTTACCCCCCCCCACCTTATCTCCTCTTTAAAAAAAATTGTATTTGCCAAAGAGGCTTTTGTTTGCTCCCTCTGCCAGCTGTGGTTTAACTCACTGTGCCCACCCTTACCCCTGGCTTCGCACACAAGCCTAAAGGGCCGATTCCTCGATGCTCCCCGTCTGCGCCCCTTCGCTATCCGGCCCCAAAGCGCCAGCACAACAAAGGACAGCCCTGGGTGATTTTAAAAAAGAGCACGTGCAGTTATAAAACCTGTATTTTGCTTCCAGATGGGGCGGATTTCGGTCAGCAGCCGCCTCCATTTCGGCGCCTAAAGGAAGTACCGAGGCGCAGGACCACCACAGGGGCTCAGCCCCGCGCAGGGCCCGGCTCCTCCACCGCTACCGCCCTCAGAGAGTTGTTTTCCGATAGGTTGTGGGTTTTTTTTTAGCGGAAACCCCTGTTTCCGAGCACCTGAGGCGGCCACGCTGCCTTTGAGCCCGGGGCGGGGGG
>VZTV01003916.1:21123-52236 GCA_013400875.1 Anhinga rufa
GCCCCGGGCAGCCGCGCCGAGGCCTCGGTGGCCGCTCGGGGCTCCCGGGGCCGCCTTCGGAGGCACCCCCGGGGAGGAAGCACCCCTCCTCGGGGCCCAGGGCCCTGCCGCCGGGGCAGGCGCCAGGCCCACGCGTGGGTCGGCCCTGAGGGGGAGCGTTGGTTTTAAGCCTAACCCCCGTGGTCCTGAGCAGCCCTGAGCGCGGCCCCGGCCCCGGCCGCCCCGCCAACCCTTCCCCTGCCCCGGGGAAGCCGTCCTGCGGGAGCCGAGGCCCTCCTGAGGGCGTGTGGGCGCCCGTGGGGCTGCGGGTGGAGCAGGAGGAGGGAGGGATGGATGGCAGCGCCCTGGGCTCTGGTCAGGGTAGCGCGGAACCGCGCTAAAATAACGCATGTCGAATGGGCATTAACGTAGAAAAATGCCCTTTTGCCACTGGCGTAAAAGCCGCGCTGTGCAACTGTTTGTAAGACAGGTACAATACTTACAATACTGTAACTGCACGTGCTCTTTAAAGCCAAGTAAATGTAAAGAATGGTATTTTTTTGGTGCCCCCGATTCCCCAGTAAACCTGTTGCTGAGTTGCATCATGTTTTTGTGTAATGGAGCTCTTATTAAATGGCAAGGTGCAGCCTCTACAGTGTTTCACACGCGTTTTATAAAAACTGGGGCGTAACGTTTAGTTTAGCAATGGCTGTCACGGCATAACTCGTGCCCAGACTCGTGCTCCCCCTGCGCAGAAGGCAAGGGTTATCTTCTGGAGGGGTCTGCTTAGATGACAGGGTTCCCTTGTGAACCTGATGGAGGTTCTGGCCTTCAAGCCCTGCCTGTCTCCCTAATGCACGGGGGACCAAAGTTGGCGGTGTAGGAGCTTTCCCTCCCGGAACTGCCTCTGTGGCCTTTGGTCTTCCCTCGCCTGTATGGAAATGCGGCTTAAGTTGGAGCCGTGGTGGGGGATCTCCTGTCACGTTACACTGCCTCCCTGCCCTGCCCACAGATCTGGTGAGCCAAAAGTCTCTGGCAGCTCTGTTCCCCTGCCTGCGCACAGGCACCCCGTTGGAGGGGGGTTCTCTTTGGTCTCCGCAGGAAGAAGTGAGCGGAGCCAGCGCACCTTTATGTCTGCCTCTTGTGCCGAGACCTGAAGGGTTAACGAAGGTGGGACAACCTGCCTCTGGTTTTTAGCAAACTTGGGGCAGAATTGTAGGTACCACAGAATATCTTTATTTAAAGCCAAGTTATTTCTTCAGGTCTTAATTTTGCCCTCTGGAACAGGTCCCCCGCCCTCTCTGACTTTGATTCATCTTTTCAGTTCCTCAAGGCGTGTCTGGTTGCTCTGCTGTTGGTAAAGCTTACTGCCTCTGGGGCAAAAAGCTACCCCTGTAACGCAGGATACTTCTGCCTAAAAACATCCAGTAGCCAAGTTGTTTATTTGTTTTCTCGTGAATGTTTTTCAGTCTGTGACACAATGTTTCCAAGTAAAAAGTATTGTTTGTTTTGTTTTCAAACAGAAATGTACCAAATGTGGACAATTCTACCAAAAGCCTCAAGCTTCAGAGGAAAAAGATGTAGCCATGTGAGCTTGCAAGGTGGCTTTAGCAATTCCTATCTGCATTCTGATCCATGACAAGTTAATTACACCAATTACACCAGCAACTGAACAGAAGCTCTATAGGAAACTGTTGTAGTTATATTGCAACTTGTGTTACCGTGACTACTTTATCTCTTGATAACTCTGTAATTAACTTGTCACTACTGTTTAATGCTTAACGTATGTAGAGAATCAGTTAATGGCATCACTAAAGGGATAGTAGCCTGAAGGAGAAGCTCGTGCCCTTTGGGAAGGTTATCGGGATTTCCTTGAATGGCTAATTTAAGGACTTGTGCAGAAAAAGTATTAAGTTTGTTATGGGAAGTGTGGATAAGATGGAAAGGCTGCACCAGAGAAGCTATGTTTAAACTCACTTTGGTGACAGGGGAAATTGTTAGAGGAAACACCAATGCAAAAAAAATCCAGAGGAGAACATGTTAGAGACACAGATGAGTGTTTTTGTAGTGCTCTCTTCCCATGCAATTAGGGTTTTGGAGGAGCGAGAGCAGCTGATGGTTATCAATTAAACCCCTGTATGCTGGCTGCTGTGCTGGCTCGTGCTCTAACCAGTGCATATTTCCCCTGCGAGCCCTGTCCTCCACCTCCAATACGAAGGGTGACATCCTCGCTTGCGGTGACTGCAAGGTGGTTTCAGCAGTGATGGTCGTGCTGGTGCTGCGAGAGCTTCGTGGGAACAAATTGTAGGTCCTGATCTGTTGGGGTGTTTAATGTCAGCCTTGAGACAGTGAGCCATTCTGCCTGGGATGCAGCTGACCTAAATTAAACTTATTTTCCACAAAGAGGGCGAGGCAAAAAAAAGCCTCACTGCCTGTAATAGTTGTTAACATCTCTCATTTTATATTCCACAGAACAATACGTTAAATTCTGAATGCGTGAAGCTTCTAAATACCTCCTGAAGGCATTAGTATTCAGTCTAATGCTTTTAAAGATTTCCTGCGTTAGAATAATTTCCTGTTTGTAACGCTAGTGGAGTCAGCGAGTGCCTAACCCGGCCTGTATTGCCCATTCCCAGAAGTTGTCGGGTGAAGCTGAATGCACATCCCACCAATTGCATAACTCGTAAAAGCAAGCACTTGTTAAATCTATTTGTTTTTATTATGGACATCGATCTGCCAGTCGCAATAATGCATTTATGGACATTTTTCTGCAAGCACAGCGCTGGTGGCAGTTTTTACTGACAAATTGAGTCATATGGACAGTAGTTCAAAATACGCTTACTTTATTGACGGATTGTGCAATTCTCTAGTTTACCGAGTGTTCATAAGATGTCTGGACTGGTGAGGAGAATGTAACTGATGGGGAAATGTAGGACAAAGTTTTAATTTCAGGAGGATTGAAATCTTAGGTAGCGACAGGCTTCAGCACGTGTGCTGGCTGGTTTTGCGAACTTTTAACTTCTTCATTAATGCCATAATAAAAAAGCAAAAAGCCTGGTTTGGTGTCTCTCCTGCAGACTGCCAGTTCTTGAGTTTCTTACCTCTGATAGCTGTGAAGGTTGCTGTTCTGCAAGTCTGTGCTGGCAAGGGCTTCAGCTGTGCTAATTTATCTGAAGGTAATGAGCAAAACCTTCCTGCTGCAAGAAAAAAACCATCCTGTGTTAAATTTTGCCTTCCGTAAGGCTAACATTATCACGTGGAGCAGGTGCATTGGGGCCAGCATGAAGTTAAACATGCAGCTGGAGGAACAGCCAAACTATAAAACCAGACCAAGCCTGTATTGAAGTATTTTCCAGAAATACAAAATGCAATTTTAAAATAGATGATCTACCTGTGTGGCCCAGACTAGTGTCTAAAAAAGTCAAATGTATTTGAATGTCAATGCCCGCGTGGCTTTGGAGATTTATGGAAGCTGAGTAATTGTGAAAGCTTTTCTTTGGGAATATGTCACTGTTTTGATGCTTTTTGCTAATCCTTTCTCAAGTTGTTTCCTTATTTACTGTTTTATATCAGCAGAGCAAAAGCATCTGGTCCTGATGTCAGTCAGGACTATCTGCTATCTACTTTGATTTATATTATGCCAAATTAAATGGTATAAATAATTTCAGGTATCTTTTCAAGTCACTTGTGAAATTTGGACATACAGCTGAAATTCTCCCCAAAGCAATGGGGGTTCTGAAGGTGATTAATACTTATATCTGAACAAGTCCCGTTCAGTCTTAAGGAGGAAGAGGGGCGTTCATTGATACCAAGGTTCTGTAGTCTTGAGCATCTTGGTAAAGGGATTAAAAGAATAATTCTGCAGGAGCCAACGGCATCCAGGGAAGCAGCAGGTGTCGGTTCAGATCATACCGCGTGTTCACAACCCAGCGTGTAGCTGAGCTGCGGGTCTTGGAATCGGCAGCCAGGGGTGCTGGCTTTGGGCTCAGAAACTCACTTTTGTTTTACATTCAGAAGCCCCGCTTCTGACTCAGGCAGTTTAAATCCCGCTTTTTGCGGGGGGCATGGCGGTATGCCAGGGAAAATCGCCAAATGCTTCGCCTTGTTCTTATGGTACTCAGTAGCTACGTGCTGTTGAAGAAGAGATACTGAAGAGATGAGCTTTTGGTCTTACCTGATGGGTGCGTTTTCAAGTTTTAATTATTATTCCAATACCACTTTTTAGTGCCACCTACATGCTACAAGTGCAAATTTAACTCCCTCCAGGTAACTCTGCATTAGCAGGTAGCAAGTGTTAGTGCTGTCTTGTAAATGTCGCTGCTGTATAATCATCATTCAATAATATTTAAATATTATTTGACTGCTTTAGATCAGTCAGTACAGCGCAAACAATAACACTATCTTTGGTTGTTTGTACACTGAAGTGCGCAGAAGGTCTGATCATTAGCTGAACTTTTTAATAAACACCTAAAGTATACTTAAGGCGCTGTTAAAAGATTATTTTTTTCTGTTTCACATATAAAAACTGCAAGATGGAATGTACAGTGCTTAAAAATACCAGTGAAATGCACAGCCTTGCTTTGGCAGCAGTGGGCCGCCTATGCTGGCAGTACATTTTTAGATGGTCAGTGTGTCCTGGAGAAACAGTGTACACAACTTCATTTTCCCTTCATCTTGCTCCATTGAAGTTTAGTATGATCAAATGTAACGTAGTGGGAAGGGTGGGGAGAAAAGGGAAGTCTCTTGCAGAGTCTCCTGTTGACACCAGAAATACCTCTGGTTGTTTGCCGACTTCAGTCCATGAAATACTAAGATTTCTGGTATTGATAGCTGGTAAGGTATTGTGGTTGGTTGGTTGAGAATTGAGATTGGCTTTATTCAAACTGGGTTTTTTCCCCCCCCTGGAAATACATGTGAATCAGTTGGTTTTGAATCATCCGTAAGTAGCCATTGGTCATCATCTCCTTTCGGCTTTGAGGCTTAGGCACTTGGATGGAAGCCTTGTCTGGAAGGACAGGC
Source organism: Anhinga rufa (assembly GCA_013400875.1). Lineage (NCBI taxonomy): Eukaryota > Metazoa > Chordata > Aves > Suliformes > Anhingidae > Anhinga > Anhinga rufa. Next base: position 26,122 of record VZTV01003916.1, read on the forward strand.
TGGCTCTGCAGCCAGCGTTGGGCTTTCAGAAAGTGAAATTGAGGCCCAAAAAGGAAAAGCGCTTAATCGGAGAGAAACTTTTTTTGATAAATGCTTGTGGCTTGTTTTCCGATAGAACGGTAGTATTTTCTTTCCACCAGTTGGATGAGTTGTGTGTTAGCGAATGCACCTCGTTTTATATACTTGGTAATGCATATGGCCTGGATTTGAATGCTTTTCAGTTGTCTTTTTGTGCAGCTATACTTGATTCCATAGTAAGAGTTTCTAAGAATATGATTAACCCTATGGGTCATCTTATAATGTAATTATTAATGATTGATTCTGTTTATCCTTGAAATCAATATGAGAAGCAAAATGGTTTGGCATATATTTGGGGTTGATTTCTAACATTCAGTAAACATGATCTTGTGACAAGACTAGTATTGGTTTATTACTCGGAACATGTTTGATGAATCTGAAGTGTGTAATTAGTTTTATATAATGATGGTGATAGGTGGTGGTTTTTACATGACTTATGTTAATATGGCCAATAGTGTTAACATCTCCTGCCACTAATAGTTAGGGTGGGGATGTATAGTAATTGATCTTCCTGGGAGTGCTGTAATGTAAAAACAATTCAGGCTGTTTGAAGTATATTTTACAAGTGTGCATTGGGCCTTTGGGATGTTATACTGAAAAACCCAATTGTACAGTTACCATGGGAACCCAATTAGAATAGATTGCTTGAGTTTTTTTTCAGTCTTTCATCTTGACCAAAAATCTAATGTACTTTAAATGTTTTCATATGGAATTTTATTCATATACTGACTTGATATAATAGCTGTTTTTAAATTTTAGTACTGAAACCAGAGAGTATTATGTTCTGCTGATGCTGAGGACTTGTCTTTCAAGGAGAACCTTCCTTTAGTTTTTAAAAGTTGATGAACTGAGGAAAATACTTTTTACGAGTCTGAGAGGTCTTACCGTAGTGCTGCCATCACATGTACTTTTCAGGCTGCAGTTCTATGAAAGTAAACAGGAAAGTATCTTAAAACCCAAGAACTTCTGTTCTAGACTATCAACAAAATACGGCTGACATTTTTCACGGCCTTTAAGGATCTGCTTTTTGGTGTAACCTCTGACTTTTCTTTACATTTCTGTTCTACTGACATGTTCAGAGGTTTGGGATGCTCACAGGGTGGGTCTAGGATATATTAGCTTCCTGCAGCGTCTCAACTCCTACTGTGCAGGAGCTCCTGTTCAGCACCCGAAGGCATTTGTGCATCTTCCCGGTGTCTCAGGAGTGTCCCGCTGCCTGGCTGCTTGTCAGCATGGCTTCAGCCTCAGCACAGCTCTTGTGTGGGAACAGGAGTTCTGGGGGACTTGGGAACATCTTGATTGAAAGGCCAAGGGGAGCCGAGGCAGGAGCTCCATGGGAGATGGGCTTCACTGGCCCTAGCCAGGCAGATCTGAGCTAGTCAGGATGGGGCCAAATTACTCTTTTCCTGCCCACCCCCTTCTGCTTGTTAATTGATCCCTTCAGTTTATCCTACTCTCTGCAAATGCAGGAGGAAATATTCCATTTTGGTGAAGGGGTTGACGACAATAAGGTTTCAGCCTTTAAGAACGGGTCCAGTGATTCGGGTGTCTCAGTTTCCGGAACGTGATCCAGAATGAGGTATCACGATTGAATTTGATCAGTGACAATTCCTGTGCCATTCCGAAGAGGTATTGGGTTCTTAACTTCAAAATTAGCCTTAGGGGAACCCTTCAACTAAACACAAAAAGAAGTTAGTAGCGCATATATTGGCCTCTTCCAACAAGGCAGCCTTTGCAAGATTGAGACGCGTTTTGGAGCAATGTTGTGGACTTTCCCAGCCCTCTGATGTTTAGCAGTGGTCTTGTACAGTTTTCCCCTCTATTTTGCTAATTTTTAGGAGGAATGAGATGTAGAGAGTTTTATCTGCAGATTCTATTTTAAAAAAACAACGTAACTTGATTTTGGCATTTGGCACTTTTTTTTTTCGTAAACAGGGAGAGAAAGTGTGTTGCAAGTAAATATAGAGCAAGAATTTTTTATTAAAAGGGATGTTTCCTGACCAGTGTTTTCCCAGAGATGCCTGCTGGGCTCCGAGCTCCTTCAGTCAGGATGAATGCTTATTGCCTGGCTTACCTGATGTGCCAGAGCAGCCCTTCATCCACCCATGAGCAGCTGTTATCTTGGAAACACTTTATTTCCCCATGGGAAGGTGGGGAGCGAGTGGATCTCACCAGAATCCAAAGCAACGTGTGCCATCAGATCAGCCGGTGGGAGATGGGAAGAGGGGCACAAGTAACTGTTAAATGATAATTATTTGACACTTGGTGCAAGTGAAGCAAAAGTGCTTAGGTGCCAGTCCTTCGTACAGATGTGTCCAGGCTTTAATCGTACTCAGGTTGCAAAAGCTGCAGGTATGTCAGAGGAAGGCTTTGGGTTTCCTTTTTCTCGTGGAGGCTGTACATGAGCCTTCCTTGGGTTGCACGCGTGGCGTTTTGATGGTGGCTGATTCTTGCTTTGCCGGGCAGCGTGGGTGGGACGGAGGCATGCTGCTGGCTTGCCTCCCGGTGCCGTCCCCTGCCATCTCGGCAGCTGATCTACTCCTTGGGCTGAAGGGGAGGTGTAGCAAAGGCAGAGGGCAGATGCATATGCCTGGGGGAATAGTACTGCTGAACGTTGCCCTCCTGAGGCTTGGTGGAGGGACTGCCCGCTTTCCCACCGAAGGGCTGTTAGGCATCCCATGCAGATGCCCCGTTGCACATGGCACAGCAGATTTCCAGGCAGCAGTTTTCTGCTCTTGGCGATCTCTGGGAGTTTTTTACTTCAGATGCGATGTTTGGAGTGCCCAAATACTCTCATTTTACTTAATTTTTAGGAGAAATGGGGTGTCGGGAGTGTTTTTCTGCAGATGAATAACTCCACATTACTGTATTTTCTAGTTAAATTGCGTTCCTGCATAGTTAGCAGCTGGAATCAGAAGAGGCTAGGTGACTTCTCAGCCTGACGGTCTTGGGGAAAGGAGTGGGCGTGCAATGCAGCAAAGCAGCGGCATGCCCTTCCCGGGGTGCTGCAGTGTCTGCTGGACTGTTGCGTCCCTTTCCCGTTTGGCTGTGTTCTGGGGTGGCAGCGTGGGAAAGCAGAAGGAATATAGATGGCCAGAAGGTTGTAGCACCTCTCTGTAACGTTGGCGTAATTCAGTGCACTCACTGTACTTCTGGACTTCGGCCCAGCTTTGAGAAGAGCTTCTGGATAAATCTGCTTTTCAAGGCAAATATTCTAGCCTCGCCCTTGAGAAAAATCTGAAAAAGTTGAGTGTTGCTCTGCACTTTGAAAGTTAAACCTCTGAAGTGACAATAGAAATAAATTGCTATTTTATTGTTAGCTCTATTGCAGGTATTTTAAGTAATAGTAGTAGATTGCTCATCTGCCCGACTTATTCACATTTAAAATTGAATTAGTGATCTCTGCAATGCCTGCCTTGCAAGGCCACAATTGTTCGTATATTTAAAATATTCATTATTCAGGATCTTAGTTTTAGACTCTTTAAATAATTAAGATGTAATATTAAGATTAAATATTATTGGTTTCTCGTAAGTGTTTTGGAAGTGGCTGTAAGTTCTGTCACTGCCTTGGACTTCAAGGCTTGATGTGTTTGAGAGGGCTTGGAAAGCCTCAGGTGTTCATATCATTTCTTTTAAGAGATTTATCATTTCTTAAGCGGATACAGTTATCCTCTCCCGTGGAGTAGTGAGTTCCCCGACTTAAGTGGAAGAGTTCCCATTGAGGCTGGCTGAGAGTCAGGACTCTGAGGCTGAGCTTTGCCAGATAGTCTCCCTGATTTTCAAACATGTAATGTTTATAGCACATGTTTGCAAAGATATAGTGATCTTAGCTAAATAGCACTGAAAAGAAAATAGAGGGGGGAAAACTAAGTAAATGCCATGGAAATAGCAATCATCCTTTATTTCAAAGGGGAGGAACCTGCTGTATTTTTTGTTAATGATCCATAAATAACAATTAAGACTAGAATGATAATAATTGAAGTTGACGTTTCTTAGGTACTTTCTTAGTGGTTTGCAATCTGGACTTTTAAACCCAGAATATAACAGAGTCACTTGCTTTCGTGCCTTAAAATGTGTTATTTCCTAAATCACAAAAGGCTGTTTATTTTACTAAATAACTCAAAAGTGCATTACTACCTGTACAAATATTTCTTAAATTAATACTATCTCTTTTAAGGCTTTCTTATTCAAAAGATCAGAGCTGTGTGTAGCGCTTGTTATGGAAGAAGTCTTCAGTGTGCCATCTATTGATTTTTTTTTTGTTTGACTCGGAACAAGCAGCAGATGACCTAATGAACATTAAAATTCCTGGTTGCTTGTAAAAAAAGAAGAATCAAACTCCCTTTTGAAATTATATATACTGAAGCTTAGAGCCCATCTGAAAAACTGATCTGGAGTTGGTTATAAGGGAAATGAACTACTGACATGTACTGTTCTTCCTGTGGAATTTGAATTAGGCCTCCATCTAATCGAGAATCTTTTTCCTTACAGGTGAAGACTTTTCCTCTACCATGGCATCAAGGCTTGTTCCAAAAGTAAGTATCTAGGAAAATGCCCTCGCATTGAGGTGTGCGCTGAGAGTCCAGCATTACCAAAGAGTTCATGTAACACTGGGTTTTTTTCCCCAGTGTCCAGCAGTCAGTATTAAGAATCCAGTTGACAAGATTGATGCTGCATTGTAAATCTCTGTAGCTCTGTCATGGTTGGTAACAGGCATCAGTGGACCTTTCCCCATCACGTATCTATCTTCCACAGAGCATAAACTAACAGGACAATGCTGTGTTTTCAGTTAGAAGTGAGCTGCTTCCATTTCCTAATAAATACCTCACTTACTGAAAACCAAACAGGCTTAATTTTGAGGCTTGATGCTTCAATGAAATAAGTGTAGGGCAGTAACTTCACAGTAAAATGAGGCAACAACTCTGTTTATCAAGAAATTCAGAACAATTTACCTTACTGGAAGAAAGGCATCAACACATTTTTAGTCAGAAACCATATTCTTCAAATAATTAAAATGAACTTTGAAGATACAAATACATTTCTTTCTGTGAAATAACTATTTTTGTAACATTAGTAGTGCTCCTCTAGGACAATATTTCTAGTACAATCAAACCTGCGTATCTAACTATTCCTGCTGGCGGCTTCCATCACTGTTAAAAATGTCTTAATAGTGGCATCTCTTGTGGTTTTAATCTGCTTTATGTAATGTAACGTGGCTTATAAAAGTAGGACTTTGGCATATTCTGTGCCTGCCCCTCTGTAGGAGATTTTCTTTCCTTTTTTCCACAAAATAGTTTTGATTTTTTTAAAAATGGAATGGTTGAGGAAGAAATTCAAGAAGATAAATTCTTGCTTCAGTTGTTTCTATTAAACAATCATCTGTTTAGTTATATTTGTGTATCTTCCAGCTGCAAACATCTTTTAGCAGGTACCTGAAATAGTGGCAGAGAAATATTTGATTATCTTCTGCACAACTGGGCATGGGAGGAAGAATCACTGGTTCCCTCTCATTCAAAGCTAGGTGTGATATAGCTGGCAAGCGACATGAAACTAATAATTTAGTATCTAACCTTTTCATTTCTCCCACTCTCGCTTCTAGTTGAAAGGTGCAGCATTAGCTGTTAGGGGAGTTTTCCCCTTTTGATATGTGGAAAGCAGAAGGTTTAAGGTAAAACACGTGAACTCTCGCAGCCCCATCTGCCGTGGGGAGCGGGGCTCTGCTGGGGGCCGTGCAGACACAGCCGCCTCTGCTACCTGCTGCCGTGTCCCCCCGTTCTGGATGCATATTAAATATGTATGTAATGTAGCTCATGTTTCTTTAGTGATATTTACAGTGTGTGATTAGTTTACGGTTTCACTTTGAGCACAAGCGCACATTGGTGTGACACAATATATGCCTGGCATATGGTTTTTGCAGAAATCAATTATCACCGACGTAATGTGCTGAACAGTTTTTAAGCAGGTTGCTGAAAAATGGTTTCTGAAAGCAGCCGGACGTGGGCGTTTTCCACAATCGCCGTATTTGTCTCCTGCTGGATCCCTGGTTTTGCAGCTGTGTTGTGGCGACCAAAGATGTGTGTTGGGTTTGCGCGGAAGAGGCTGAAATGCGGCCGTGGTTATGTGCGTGAGCGCACATCAGGAATGTCTCTGTATCTGGGAGGTTTTGGGGTTTCTGGTGTTCTTATGGCAGTGTGGCAATTTTTCTTTTTCATGAGAAATTGAATTCTAAATGTAATTCAGTTCCTCTCTGGATTTCTTGTGGTTATTAAATTTATACTTAGTAAACAGATTCTTGTACTAACTGTAATGCTTTGCTCTCTGTTAATACAGCGAAACGCTTGTCCATGCTGTCCTGAATCAAACCAAGATTGATAATGATAGGAAAATTCAGGCTATAATCTTGTATTTTTGTATGAGTCTCTCTGATGCCTGTTTTGTGTGTGTATTTTCCCGTAGAAGTAGTTGTATTTTTGGTGAATTCTTAATACGCAGTTTGCCGCTTCATTTGCTTAAAGCTATTCTTCTACTCGCTTTAAAAATGTCAATGAAATTCTTTCCTTGAACCCAGTTCAGATTCCTGAGTCTCCTTCTGCTTAAAAAGGAGCGCTATTAATGGTTTTGTTCATATTGCTTAGATTTATTTTGTTGTTATTCTCTGGCTCCTACTCTTCAGGTATAGCTATTTTGGTATTATAAAGAATGATGGATTATATAGGAAAGTTTCTTTTGAAGCACTCCTGATATTGTGCAATGCACTTGGGGGTCAGCTACACTTGACTGATGCATGATTTATCCGATGTCCCTGCCACTTTCTGAGATAAAGCTGCTATTTTATCAAAAATGCCAGCAAGTGTGATTTAGAATTTATACACTCCTTTCTCAAATAATTGTTCTGATTACTTTCTGGCACGGCAATAAAATGATAAAGGTAATTGCACACAAATGTGAGATAGCACCAAAATACAATAAAATTAACCTGAATTAGCTTGACTTGTCGATGAGAAGTATTTATGAAATGTATTTTTGCAATAAGGGAGACTGATATTATAGCTGGAAGGTGAGTTATTGCCTTAATGTAATACTGTTTGAAATTTAAAAAAGAGACTGTTACAGTTGAGGGTGATTGTGCCTTTGAAATTAAGTTGAAGAGATTCTTATAATTGGCAGCAATAATGCATTGTGAAGGTAATATCTTTTATTGTGTTATGCCTAGTTGCATTATCTTTTATTTAGCTGGTCCTGACTTCAGCTCTGCAGAGAACGCAAGAAGGAGCAAATCAAGAATTTTGTGGATTTAGGTGATAAAAATTTGAAATGTTACCTAATATTAAAGTCATTCTTCTGCTAGATTTTTTCATTTTTAGCCCATTTTCAGTTCCCCTGAACCTGATACGAGTCTTATTTGATTAAACTTTCATCTCTTTTCCTTGTATTAGAGTGGTTGCCGTATATTTACATACACAGCTGAACCCTGTAACAATAGTGCACTCCAGTCTTACGCATCCATATATGCCAAGTGGTGATTTTGGCAGTTAAACTTCGTATTTCTCAGTGCCTCCAAGTATAACATCCCCTTATTAAAAAGTATATGCACACTTTTACAGCAAGCACCTCAATGGTAATTAAGGAGTAGGTCTTAAAAAATGTTGACTAATATCTTGAGTTTATTTTTTGAAGTGATGAACACTTCTGGAAAATGCAGACAGCTGTGATGACTAGTTTTCCTTTGCGTGAGACTTGTTAAAACTCAGACCAGTAACCACTAGATGCTAGTTGACAGGCTGGAGAGGTGGCCCTGTGCCGATCTCATGAAGCTCAACAGGGCCAAGTGCCAGGTCCTGCACATGGGTCGGGGCAACCCCAAGCACAGATGCAGGCTGGGCGGACAATGGATGGAGAGCAGCCCTGCGGAGGATGACTTGGGGGTGTTGGTTGATGAGAAGCTGAGCATGAGCCGGCAACGTGCGCTGGCAGCCCAGAAAGCCAGCCGTGCCCTGGGCTGCATCCCCAGCAGCGTGAGCAGCAGGGCGAGGGAGGGGATTCTGCCCCTCTGCCCCGCTCGGGTGAGACCCCCCTGCAGCGCCGCGTCCAGCTCTGGAGCCCCCAGCACCGACAGGATATGGACCTGCTGGAGCGGGGCCAGAGGAGGCCACGGAGGTGATCAGGGGCTGGAGCACCTCTGCTATGGAGACAGGCTGAGAGAGCTGGGGGTGTTCAGCCTGGAGAGGAGAAGGCTGCGGGGAGACCTTACAGCAGCCTTCCAGTACCCGAAGGGTGGCCACAGGAGAGCTGGAGAGGGGCTTTTTACAAGGGCATGTAGTGGTAGGGCAAGGGATAATGGCTTTAAACTGAAAGAGGGTAGATTTAGACTGGATATAAGGAAGAAATTTTTTGTGATGAGGGTGGTGCGACACTGGCCCAGGTTGCCCAGAGAGGTGGTCGATGCCCCATCCCTGGAGACATCCAAGGTGAGGCTGGACGGGGCTCTGAGCAACCTGCTCTGGTTGGGGATGTCCCTGCTCACTGCAGGGGGTTGGACTGGATGGGCTCTGAAGGGCCCTTCCAATTTTGGGGGCCCTCTGATTTTTAGAGACCACATTTTTCATCTTTGGTTCTCGAGTGTGGTATTTGTTTTTTTAATTGTTTGGTGGCACGTTCCTTAATTATGAGTTAGTGTTTTATTATGTGTGATTACGTGTTAAAACAATGAACTGAGCAAAGTATAACATAGCTTTATAGTGCATTGTACAGTGCTTCAAACCGAATCTTCTGGCATATGATTTCCAGTGTAAAAATAAGGGGGCGCTTAATCCATTTGTGGGTCATCACAAAGCATAACATGCTTCCACATAATGTTACGTGCTTCCGCATCCCATAGTAGGTACACCAAGCGATGTAGCTTATGGGATGAGTGCTGGTGGAATTTACAGGTACCTCCTAAGAGCTATTTGATCACTACAGAAATACTAGCCCTGTCCTGTCTGTTTTTTTCCTGTTCTTGGCACTTCATTTCTTGTCCAATTTGGCTCCAATTAATTATATTCTCTCTAGGCAGCCCACTGTTTCAAATGAGATATCCTAAAGTAACTGCGTGTCCCTAAGCTTGTCAGGCTGTTTCAATTCCTTTTTTTTCCTGAGCACCAAGATGCATCCTAGGATGGCATGACCCAAGCCTGCAAGCCTGATGCTGACCCACCACAACCACTGATTTGTATAGCTTCTTAACACCACACTTTCTAATGGCATTTTACTTGTATGCTGCATGTAAACATTTGACTTTTTTTTTCAAAATGTTCATCTTAGCATCATATTAGTGATATAAAACGATGACATAATTATTCTACAATATATATCATTTAAAGTACTATGTGGCCACGGCAGTGGCTGCTACACTTCAATAACCTTTAAGTTTCCCATATAAGAGCTGGGGGAAGGTACAAAACGTGTTTACTTGGTTTTGGAAGGGTATTGGAGGAAATAGTATATTCAAATTCCCGTTTAAACAGTCCGCTGGGGTCTTGAGTTTAAGTATCTGCTGCTACTAATGTCTCAAATCAAAGCTTGGCACGTGGGCAACCGATGAAGTAGGAAAATGCATTTCTTGAATGCAGTCTGGAACGCAATAGTAATAACCTACCTGCCTCTTCTAAAGAAGAAAAAAATGTTTTATTACTCTTAAAATACGATCCTTTAACTAAAATGAAGAAGTCTGAGGTAGCCCTGGTAAGTACACTGGGAATTTGCCATTTGACAGACCAGGATTGCTCCTGTCTGCCAAAGCAACCGACTGAAGACGTAGCCAAAGAGCCGGAGGCTACCACCGCTTGGAAATACACTTTTATAGCTTGGCATTTTGGGGTCTTTTGATTGCCATCCAAAGAGGATTAGTAGGATAATACGATGGGACAACAGAAACTTGCTTTTGTTGTCTTTGATTGTTTAATAAAGAATTATGTGTTTGCTCTTGTTGAATACTTTTTAAATGCCGTAGAAAGCAAATGTTGCTCTCTGTACGTGAACGTGTATCCCTCTGGTTTGTCAGGGCTGCTGTGAAGTGGACCTTGTGATAAGTGAAGATGGGGACTGATTTTTAGTGGCTGCTGTGCCAGTGTATATTTGTATATGTTCAAAATACGCTGTTTAATTCTGTACCTTTGCAGTTTTTATGGGATTAGCTCTTTGGAAGGTAAAGAAATTGTTGTATCACCCCAGACTAACCCTGGATTTGTTTACAGCCTGACATTTCTTGTCTAGGGTGGGTTTGGAAAGGAAATGAGAGTAGGTTTTGTTTTCGCACCCTCTGAAGTTACAAGTTTGGCTTAACCAGGTTTGGATTTACTTAGAGAAGGATTGGAGATAGTAGAGTACTGGAGAAGCTCCAGGCTGCTGTGTTCCATAATGACAACTGAATGTTTTAATTCTGGTTTAAAATAAGAAATTGGATGCTAATGGCACAAGCGCGGTGTGCCAGCCAGAGGATGGAAGTATGAAGGTTTTGCCCAAGAATCCAGGAGATCGTGGTTGCTGAAGAGCGGCGTGGTGGGGTCCGAGGGAAGCCTGCTGCTGGCCCTCTCGCGCTGCAGTATGTCCGCAGGGAGTGGGAAGGAGGGCTTAGAAATACTGTGCTTCCCAAGCCACGGGGACACAGGTAAGGCCGCTGTGGGAAGGCACTGGGAGGGGCACGGCTGGCAAACTGCTTTCTACGGAGCCACTCTTGGTTTGAGCGATGGCAGAAGCAAGGCTGTTTGCTGCTCTAGCTCTCCAAGCCGTGGCAGTGGGGGATCGCCAGCGAGGTGCAGAACAGGTTTCTCGCAAAAGGCTGCTGGAAGGTTGGGATCGGCTTTACCCCAGGAAACGGCCAGTTTGGCAGCACGTGGCACGAGGGAAAACGTGCACGTTTAACGCAGTATATTTCAGGGCGGCTTTTGTTTAAAAGCCTTATCTGGATTACAGTCCTGCTCAGCTGTGGAGGCGTTTATTACTGTTGCAACATGGACAAAAATATATGGACCTGATATATGGTGCTTTGTTCTGGCAAGCTGAAAGTTTGCTTTGGATGCTGTAGGAAGAAGAAATACACGCAGTATACGCAGTTATTGTGGGACGCGGAGGGGGAAGAAGTGGTTACGTCCAGATGGGAGGCGATGAACACTAGTTCACCAGAACCTGATGTGATATATAAAGGACTTGTATTTTAAAACATCAAAGGTAATTTTAAATGTTACTTTGCTTGTTTGCAGGTTATACTGACAGAATTAAATCTGATTAGCTATGGTGGTTTTGTTTCAAGACTTGACTTCTTGAATTTAAGCAATGAATGCAACACTTTTTCTTCCTCAAAATTTAACTTTTGTCTTAATTTAAAAGCTGGGGGGTGCTCAGCTTGCCTTGGTCTAACAGTTTTCCAGACGTTCGAAGGATGCTATGTGTGATGTTCAAGTGTAGTGATACAGGAAATGTGTGTTAAGTTGTTCAGAAATTATTTTTTCATGAAGTGACGAGTGAAGTTGGTAGGACCACCCTGGGAGGGTGGGTTGCAGAGGGTGGCAGCCGCCTTCTCATGTTTGTTAGACGAGGAGAAGCCCTGCCCTGGGTTCCAGGACAACTTTCTCACAGCTTCAGCAGTGAAGATCAAGATGTCAAACCTGTAAGGACCTGTTTGGGTCAGGGCATCCCTATAGCTTCAGAGTTCACTCCGTGATGTTTAGCTGAAAATCTTTGGACTCTTGTTTTCCAGAGAAGGAAACAGCTTTTAGAAAGGCTCATATTTTAGCTTTGAAAGAAATAAAAAAATTCACAATAAGCAAAAAGACTAAGAATTAAATATTTCTCATTCCATATAATTTTTATTCCAGTATATTAAACTATTTCTGGGTATGAAACTTCTGTCTACCTCTTCCCTTCTTTCCTCCCCACACTGAAATTCTTTTTTCTCTGGAAACAGTAGTGGCCACTATTCATTTGAAAGGTGAAAATACAGATGATTAATCAAGACATTAACAGGAGTAGCCTTTTAGACTTGTGTTTTGATCGCACGTTGATTGCATGGATCCTGTTTTTTCCCAGTCCTTAAATTTTTCTCTGCTTTAAAACACTGGGTGTAAGAAATGGCTTTCTCATCTAAGCCTAGCTGCGTAAGGTTGGAAAAATCACCCTCCGCACTGAAATATATGTGCACAAATACATTACCTTTACTATTAGTATCTTTTCCCATACTCTTAACGTACAATGGATTGTTTCCTTTTAAATAAACAAGCATAAACCAGTAAAACAAATACAGGAAGTTTTAAACTATTAAGGAGATGTTGAGAGAACTATAACTCAGTGAAAACCCTGGATGAGCGGACCGCTGGCATGCGTAGGCTCGCCAGCAGCCGTGCCAAATGGGGGGCTGTGGTCAGCCTCGTTATTAATCTCTGCAGCCCCAGGCGGGGTGGCAGAAGCTTTCTGCAATTAAAACATTTTGCAAACAGCGTTAGGGATTGTGTTTCTATGCTATAATTTCACGCAGTTATCTTCACAGGGGTAACAGGAGATGTTAATGACCAGATTTTTTTTCCGTCAGCTGTCTCGGTGTGGAACAGCAACAGCACCATTTCCAAAATCCCAGTTAAGGGTATGACTGCAATGGCAACCATTAGTTGCCCTAATTGCAGCGCTCGCTGCTGCTGCTGCTGTATTACATGAGTGATACGCTGACCTTTCCACTTCAGAATAGACGGGGTGTTCGTAAACAGTCAGCTCTCATCTGTTCTGCTGACCTTGCTGCTGTGGAGTTGATAATGATGGAGACAGACATGTCTAACTTCTTATTTCTTATGATGGTCCCTGATTGTTTTTGCCTTGACAAATACCGCTGATGTGATTTGATAAGGGCTTCGTTATGAGAAGGATGTAAGCTTACTGGATCAGGAGGAATGACTGTAGCAGGATGACTGAAATGAGGTAGCAAATTGTCAAACCAGTCCAGGTACCTGCGAAGTATCCCCCTTAAATTTAAATCCAATATTTCAAGCTTTCATTGAATTTTAATTCAAAACTCGAGTCAATAACAAGCGGGTTTGAGAACACTGCGATACTCAAAAGAAGGACACTTTAAAGAGTTCAGGACTGGTATTTCTTTCCTGTAATTAGGATGAAGAAACAACTTCCCTGGCATTTATTGATCATCCTCTCAAACTCAACAAATTCCTGGTATTGCTTTTTGGCAAGTCACCGATGTTATATGGCATCATAGGAACAGGGCAGAAGAGAATGAGAATTCTAGCTCGCATCCGAGCTTCCTGATGCAAATATGTCAGAATATCGAGGTGATGAGTCTTGAGGATATATTTATGGAGAACAGGGGGTAAATGAACAAGTCGGTACTTGTCACACGTTGGGTGGCATGGGCTAGCATCAGGGCTCTCCAGGTGAAACTGCCCTCCAACTGTGGTGAGATTACTGGACTAAGGCATTCAGAAATTCAGCTGTTACAGCTGAGAGTCCCTGTGATTTGTGCTACTAGCAGGTATAGTGCTGTTTGGGATCCTCTCGGGCAATAGGTGCTGGCAAATATTTTTAGTTTTTGAAGCCAGTAGGTAGTTATATCCTAGCCCAACAGTGGAGCAAGGTTGCATGAGAAACCTAGCATGGCATCTGGGTGGGTTCTTTATTTTTAAACAACAGTCGCTTTCATGGTTTGGAAGAATTAAGTAGAGAATTTTAAAATGTGTGGTGGTGGCTAGTGTAGGAATGGTAGAAATATGACCATTTCTGGGTTTGAGAAATGGCAAGTGAAGTAGGGGAAAGACTTGTAATGCAATTTCTTCCTGTTGGTTGTATTTACATTATCAGATGGCTCGGCAATTAACACTTTCTGTTAATCTGAAAGGATCAAGAGACCCATTTCTTGGGGGCAACTGTGACATCTCACTGATTAACGCACTTAGACTCTCTTGCTTTAAAATAACCAAAATTGCAGTATGTGCGAGGACACATTAGTTTAGGTTTAGCAGTTAAATATGTTATTTTTGCCTTGATTCTCAGAAATATTCAAGTAAAAGAAAAAATCATGAGGACTTCCATTTGAAGTTTAGCCACATGCTATAGCCTAATGGAAATACCCTGCTAAATCAGATGCAGGTGGTGGCAGAGGGGATTATCATTAATATTTTGATATGGCATGGTAGGTTTCTATTGTTGCTAAAGCAGAGTGAAGGAAATAGAAAAACCTGTAGAGGAAGATCCATCAGAGATTGGGCTCTGGCTCCTTCCTGGGTTTGTCTGCTCAGTAATACCGGAGAGAAAATATGTGAAAAGGTGACGTCTTCGGTCTCTTTGACCACAGCCTTGAGACAGAACTTGTTTTAAGACAATTTCTGATATCCTGAGGGCTGAACACTTGTGGTGGATGCGGACGCATCCACGGGCAGTACTGTCATGTTTTTCCAGTGGAAATCTGCAGTCTCTAAGGTTTCAACACTGTAGACGCGCACTGAGATCTTTAAGACGACACAGGAAAAGTTGGAAAGCGATGTTCACGAAGATATTTTGCATTCTTTCTCCCCTCCAATTCAGTAACAGTGATTTGGGGCATGGTGCTGAAGCGCAGGAAATGCCTTGAGGTTTGTTCTCTTGGCTTGTCTTCTGGAAAATACAAACCTCTTGGGAGAACATGAAGCATGGAAACACTTTGCTATGGATTTTTTTGAACCGTGTTGATCCTTGAGATTTTTCTGCATTTTTTTGTTTATCCATTCCCCGTTATGGATATGAATTGGATTCTAGGATCTCAGATGAAACTACAGTGGAATTTTGGGGGAGTTTAGTAGAACATAGAAAATAATTTGGAATTATTTACTGTAATGTGAAAGAACATTAATGCAACTTTAAATAAAATCTGCATTTAATCAAATGGGTGGTATGTTTTAGTACTGAAAACCTTGGCCGCATGAAAGCTGTTAAACTGAATTACAGTGGAAAGCGTAAGAGGTTGGGATCTTTATATGCAAGTCATCGAGGTAATGCCAGCTTTTGGGTTCATGGCACCTTGTTTAGGAGATAAAGCTCGCTGCTGTTTTGCATCCTTAACATCTGAACCCTAGGAAAGCAATTGGAGCGGCACGTCTCTGTTTCCTAGCGCTGTTCAGTGGAGTTGATGTGTAATTTAGGGGACCTTGGCCCTTCGGAGGAGCGTGGTGCCACCAAGGCACGTGTTGTTGCAGAGTCATGGGAGCACGCCTGGAAAATGAGGCCCTTCTGTACAGGACATTAACTCATAAATCATGCTAATATTCTAACTGATAAACCTTCCACTGTGAAAACCTTTTGATACTCATCTGTTATTAATGACAAAAAGGGCTTAATTCTGTTGGCTAACAACAGTCTTCCAATTTTCTGTAGAGCGTTTAGCAGTCTAGTGAGATACAGACTTAAACACCCGGCACCTACAGTTTTATTTCTGTAGCAAGACTCCGGAGGATGGCAGGAGAAATTTCCTCTCTAAAAGTCCTATTTTTTTCTACCTAATAAATTCCAAAATTATGAGAGATTTTGACACAGATTTGTAGGTATTACAGCAGAAAGAGTGAAGGTGGAGTTCATGCAGTACCGGATCAGAATTCCTCAAATGATTCGTTTACATAAGCTGGAGAAAAAAGGCAGAAGGCAGTTTATTTGGATTTATTAGATTTTTGCTTTAAGCTGCCATTCATTTCCAGTTCTCACAGCTTCAGCAAGGGCACTATGGGGAAGACGGTGTTGAGCAAATTGTGCCTGTGTTGGGAGGATGTGGGCAGGAGCAGGTTTTCAGCGTCCACCGTTCTGCAGTAAATGATATCCAAGTATTTGGTAATTTCAGCTGGCCAGGTTTAAAGGCTCTTTATTTGCATCTGAAAACCGTTGCAATTAACTTAAATCTTGAACAAAATTCCACTTTATTTGAAAATAGCACTGCCTGCAGGAGCATGTTGTTACCTCGGCCTTCTCTGGCTCATCTCGGTCGCCGTAGGTAAATAGTGAAAAGGCACGTTAGTATCTGGCCAGAGGGCAGCGTGCGTTGTACGTCTGTACGGTGACCTTCATCCTCGAGGCTCCCAACCCAATCGCATATGTATGTGGATATATGTCATGCAGTTTCATTCTTTTATAAAAATAAACCTTCTAAATATTGCTGCCCAATGTGTACGATAAACAAGACTGAAAATACTGGTTGTACTCACTCAAGGTTTTCATCTATAAAGCTTAGTTCAACTTGGTGTGAACTCATAGGGTTATTTATAGTTTTCTGTTACCCGCCGCATCCTGTGTTTTGTTATAATGAAAAAGCTGTCCTCATATCACTAAGTTGTTATATTCATGGAGTACACGGTATGAGGTTCGGTGCATCTAGTTTAGGGCTGTCACACAAATAAAAATGAAGAATGTATACTGGTTTTCCACATATGTAAACTTTTATGCTGCTTTTTTACCGAGACTTCTGCAATGAGGTGCTGCTCCAGAAAACAAGTTCACACATGCCCTCTCGTTGTGGGGGGGGGAGGAACGAGGGAAAAGCTGGTTGAAAAGGAGAGTTTCTTTATAAAACACCGGCAAACATTGGATTATTTAGCAAAAAAGAAACAACAAACCTGATTTGGATTACAGCCAAAGAAACCGCTCGAAACCTGCAGTTCTTCAAGCCTGGCACACTGCGCGGAACTTCTCTAAGCTGAGTAAATTTGCGTTGGTTGCTGCGTGTCTGTAGCTGCGGAATTGCGTCAGTGCTTCCCAAAATTGAGCTGTTTAAGTCTACTTTTACCCTTCTGGGCAAAACAGTCGACTTACTTTTTTTTCCTCCTCTCTTCGCGCTGGTTATATTACTCGCAGATGTGACTTCATTACATAGCTAACAATAAAATAATGGGATTTAAAAAGAAATTTTCTTATTTTGAAAACAATAATTATTGTACAGTTGCAAGCAGTGGCCAGCCATATCATCATGCATAGATTTTCCTGTCTCCTGACGCACCCCTAGTCTGTCGTTGTGCTCTTCAGTTGGTTTCCCAACTTCTTCATCGCTTTTGCGTTTCACCTGGTACTTCACGGGGCTGTCGGCGTTGTCCCCCTTGCTGTGGGCAGCTGTAGGTGTTGTAGGTGGGGTGGACGTCAGAGCACTCTGGTTAGGCTATAAACTTGGGGAAATAAGTTTGCTTACTGGGGAAATAAGTTGTCTGTGCGCTCTGAGTGACCTTAAAAACCCAAGGGACCTTGTTGGTCTCTCGCTGTAACTGGGATGTGTGTTGATCAAGTTAGCTTGTGCTGCCTTACGATTTCATGGGTTTCTTCTGTTAATTTTTCTGTCCAGTTTCGCTCGAATTTATGTCTTTGGAGCGAAGGCTTTTTTGTCCCGGTTGTACAGCACCCATGGCCGTGTGGTCCGAACCTATGGTTTGGTGTCTGGGCGACTCCGCAGTGGGCATACTTGTGGAGTTCTGTCCTGTTTCTCTCCTAACGGTTGTACAAACCAAACTGTAAATACAACTCAAACATCTATTGAGTCAGACTGTTGTTTTGGTGTTTGTTTTTTTTTTTTTAGCCAAGATGAATTTGACAAGTATGTTATTGTTGGTCTTGTACAATATTGAGAAATGGCTTGGCATCTGTTTCCAACTACATCCTATCAGTAATCGTAAAACCAGACTAGTAACAATGGGAATAAAAAAAATGTTTCTTTTACTAAGGAGTGATTGATTTTTTCATATATTTTTCCAGCAGACATATTCTATTTGTGTTCCAGCAGTTATTTGCATAACACTGCTGCTGTAAAACAGTGAATATACTTTGTTGTCACAATAATCCTTTTGAAATCAGTGTCAAAGCACATTGGATGTTAGCTGATAAACCAACCGTGAAACTGCTATTACTTGAGATTTTTACGAAGGTCACTGTTCTGCTAGTTAACATGTTTTTTGAGACTTTGATTTTAGATGCTGACTTCTTAGGATGGATCTTTTTAAGATGGAGTTTTGAAACTAAAAGCCATAGTGGAGGAAACTTGAAATATGCTGTTTTCTTGCCTTTTTTTTTTAATCACTTTTGAAAACTAGTCAAAATATCTTGAGATTGATGTTCCTTGGTGAAAATGCATGCAACTAAAGAGGCGTTTGGTTTTATGAACAGGTGACTTCCAAAGAGGGAGAATCTCAGTGCAAGGAGAAACACGTGGTCCTGCTTAGCCCCGTGGGAAAACTCAAGATATCTGGGTGCGAAACAGGCCTACATGAAATAAAACTTCCAAAAATGAGCGTGCTGCCAAGTGGGTAAGTTCATGTCCTGTTGATCCTGTGTTTGCGTATGGGGGAGAGGAAAGAGATCGCCCAGAGGATCTAAGACGCAACTATGCATACTTGTTTTATTTGCCATACTGGGAACACAGTCCTTGCTTCTGAGAGAGGCAGGAGCAGCTGCTTTTGTACCTTTAAGGAGAGGCAGCTCTAAATAGCATTTCTTTCTCTGCTGCATCTATAATATTAGCAAGGAAATGTCCAAAAATAAAAGTATTTTTAATGTAAGTTTTGAAAGAACATCCTACCCCCTAATTTCGGACACACGTAAATCCGTCACTGAGGAGTAAGGCCTCCTTGCGTGCTTCGCAAATTTTGCAGACCTGTACCTAGATATTTATGTCCCAATAGGCAGAACCAGGACTGAATAATTGTTTTAATTGTTGCATTCTACTTGTGAGAGCTGTGGTTGGCTTTGCATAGCTCTAACGTCTTCCTGAGTTCAGAACAGAGGATATACGTGGCAGTGGAGGTGCTGTCTCAAATACAGGACTGGTTGAGGAGGTATCGGTGTGTTTTACTGTTGAATGTTAAGTGCTGTTCAGCCTGCTAAAGTACATCTGTCCTGTTCAGTTCTTTCGCTTGCTTCTTCCTTATTTGCGAGGAAACGCTGAGTGACATTTTCAGAAGGAGCACTGAATTATTTCAAAATTGCTAGATGCCAAATTCCTCTGCCAAAATGAAAGTTTCTAACGCTACTTAAGGCTGGTCTCTTCAACTGTTTTTGGTATTAAATAGCAGCTTTGCCACAGTCCGTTAGAGCAGAGCTTTTCCTGACGAGGCGCACACAGGTTTGGCTGCCTTCTCCACATTGTCCTCTTCTCCCCTCCTTTTCGCTTCTGAAATTCTCCACTGATTTGTGGGGTTTCCCCTTTTCTGTTTTCCTATTTTATTATCCTTGTAATTTAAGTGTGCATAAAAGGAGTCAGGAATATGAAGCATAATGTGTATTCTGATTGAAATATGGTTTTGCCTCTAATACAAAAACCCTCAAGCCTCTGGATTTGACAGTTTTGCCAACTCCAGTGTTATGGAAATAAGTACTTTCGTGTCTTCATCTGCTGATTTCAGTATTGCATTCTGCAATAAATAAATAAAGCGGTGTTTAGGATAAGGCCAAAGCTTGCCTTTGCTGAGGAGAAGCGTCTGCCTGAAGAACAACTACGCAGGTGAGGACTCTTCACCCTGGAGAAGAGGAAACGTCCATGGGTGGAAGAATAGTAGGAAAAAGGTCTGTGGGCTCTCAAAGGTGACGAATGTAAGAAATCATGTGGTGTTCTTTATAACGCCAGACATGAAGTGAATTCCGTGAAAATAAAAGCTGAAGAGAAAAACCAGTTGTGAAGTTGTGGGTACTAAAAAATACAGGCTCGTAGTGAAATGGCAGGTAACTGGAAGAAAATAATTACAGGATTAGCAGAATAATTAGTAGAAACCAGGAAGGTGGGTGGGGCGGTGTTATACTGGGTGTGTTGGCGTAGCTCTCCTGGAGACGTAAGAGCAAAGGTCTGTGTTTGACTTCTATCTTCAGTGTTGAGATTTCATGTGTTTCACTTGAGGGCATGTCTTCTTTTTTTGTGCAAATTTTTACGGACAGGAAATACCTTCAGAGTGAGCGGTGGTGGGGAGGCAGGGTAGAGAAATCGAGCTTTCAGGCACACGGACCTTTTTCCAGGAAGTTACTCATGTGTCCCCAAAAGCTGAGTACTTTGTTGGTCACCTCTGCCTGCACAAATGAAGGATGCTGGTACTCGCAAACCGTGGGTCACTCCCCTCCTTGAGGGAGCCTTGCTGCGAGGCAAGGTCTGTCCCCTTTGTAAGGACAGCTCGTTTGTGGGGGCTGCCATTTACTCGTCTAACGTGCCCAGGCTGGCTGGTTGAAGAAGGATCTCGTGACCTTGTTCTTCAAGCAGACATCAGGCAGTCTAGATCCTTTTCCTGATTCTTTAATTTTTATCTGATCTTGGTCTTTCAGTTTTCTCAGTGGTGAGCTGACTTAATTTCCCAGCCTCGCAGAAGTGCTGGGGCTTTAGTGGCATCCTGATAACACTTAACGTAGTAGATTGCATGATCTATATGCAAAAATTGTTATAGGCGGAGTATTACTCAAGAGTGTTGCAGAAGTTAATGGTAAGCAGGATATTTTTACAATTACTTTAAGAATTTAAATCTGGAAAAGAGGTGGAAGGCGGGACTTGCTTTTGTCTTCGCCGACGATAAAGTTCTAAAAATTTTAAAGCCATCTGTAAATGTTTGTGCTGAAGTATAACATTTAATCTCTTCTACTCATCGCTAGTGAATAGTTGTTAAATCTGGCCTCATTATTTTCGACAGAATAAAATAAAAACAAAACAGTGCCCAGTGTTTCTCCTAACTGGCTAATAAACACTATGGTAAGAACATTGGGTAGGAAAAAAAACAAACATAAGAAGCATAAAAATTGATTTTAATGGACCCCTGTCAGAGAGAACCATAATGAGCGCGAGTCTAGTAATAAATATTGGTATTCTGCTCCACAGTGCTTGGGACTTTTCATGTACCAATCAATATAGATTTTAGGGGGTTTTAACAACAAAAATAAGTAAACCTTTGAAATATATAAATACTTAAGACCTGCAATCATCAAACCTGCTAGTTGTAGAAAAATCTGATAAGAGTGCCTGGTTAATGGCATAATCGGTTTGTGGAGATCTTGCTCTATTTTACAGCTTGTAAAATGCTGTGCAGTTAATCACCGGAGATTACAACCTATTCCATGATGGCTCTCCTTAAAACTTAAGAACACAGACTATAATGTAGACTAAAAGGAGAAGCAACAAAGTAAAATTCAGTTTTCAGTATGCTTGAAAGAAATTGATCTATTAATGAGATGAAACTAATTGTAATAACCTGAGGTTATTCTGGTCCTTGGGAAGCTGGTAGGGTTTAAAAGTCAAGGCACGTCACGGCGTGATGGTTTCTGTGTGGAGAGGAGGAATTTTTATTCAAGCTTTTTAAATGTATATATGTATATATACATATATGTGTGTATATACGTAAAATTCATATTTATACATGAAGACCTTCAGCTAAATATGAGTGAAAGTTTTAACTTACTGAATGCTAACTAAAATTGTTCCTAACCAGTTTGTAATCGAGGTGCAGTACGAACAACTGGCTAACTTGGAACACTAACTTGCAATCACCTATTTCTATTTTAGTATTTAAATTGTGGATTGACTTGTTCGGTTATCATCCAAGTTGGCATTGTCAATTAATAAAGTGCTGGAGATAAAGGCAGAGTAGATGATATCAGTATCAGAATAGTTTAGGAATAATCAAATTCTTCCCGTTTCATACCCCTTCGCTGTATGACGGAGGCTGCGGTAGCTTTAACCTACGTTACAGCACCGTAAGGAGGTGCCTGCGGTGGGCTCGCAGAGGGCTGTTCTGAAACCAGGTGGAGTATATTGCTTCGGGGTTGTGAAGTGGGGCAAAAAGTATACCAAAGATGAAGCCTGGCTTTATAAATTCGGCTATTTCTAAGGACTTCAGATTCACAGTTCATATTTTCAAAAAAAAACCCTAAATATATATATATACTATATATATGCTATATATATTTTTAGTACTATATGAGCTGTTGTAGTTTTTCTTTCAGTGTATATACAAATATAAGCACTAATTTTGATCAAGAAGGTTCTCTTTCTTCCAGTATTTCTGCCTGAAATATTGCAAGTATTTAACTCTTTTTGCTCATGCCCAAAAGAAAAACTCACTTTTTACTGCTGTTGTACTTCTAAGCGTATTTAGCAGCTTTGATGTTTCAGAATTAGTTTTCTTCATTATTCTGCTGTCGTCTGCGGTGTTCCCACCCTGGGACGATTCTGTCTTGAGAAGCCTTGTCTTACCCCTGTACCTGGAAGGGTAAATTATCTGCTTGGCGAGTTGGGAGTTGCACTTGTGACTTCTGTTAACAGTAACACAAACCATGCTTGTATTTTTCTGTGCTAAATATTTACAGCAGAAGATGCTTTGGAAACAGGGGGATGTTGACTTGGCAGTTGGGATGGCAGCAGGGAATATTTTTTTCCCTGTTGTAAAAAATCCAAATTCTTTCAGGAATTCCCTCTTCCCTGAGGAAAATTGCCCCAGGGTTCCCATCTGCCTGCGCAGTCAGTGTGCAGCACGGGTTAGGTAGCCGGCAGATGTACTAATGCCGTGAAATACGGTGGCAACTGGGGGATTTTAGTAAAAGAAAGGGCAGTAGTATAATATGCCTTGAGGTAAACTGAAACAGCTTCCAGTGTGTGGTTGGAAAATCCTGTCCTGGGCGCGGGGTCGTGGACAGTGTGACTTATTACTGCGTACTGGTGAGTGTGCCTGTGAAATGAAAGTTAAATTTGCCTTCGGAGTAGCGGGCACAGGTTCCAGATTATGCTAATATCGACATCCACCGTGGGACTTAAGGATGCCGCCATGAGAAGTTTTTGAGTTTTCCACTTAAAAGCTTAGCTGAGCTGGCTGTGGTGTGTTGCTGCCATCCTTGGACAGGCGCAGTGCTGGGGCAGGATGCGGGTGACTTGGGGACGGCCACCCCCTTGCTGCTGGGCTCCTGCTCCTCCAGCCCGCATGGCTGGCTTGAGCTCCACAGAGGAACCTGAGCTGCCATCTCCTGCAGGAGACAACGCGTGCAGGCGGTCTGCTCCTCCTGCGTAGACTCGAGGAGCGGGGTGTTTGGCGGTACGGATGTGAACCTGAATTCAAGAGACTGCAGAGGAGTTTCTGGCATTTCACGCATGTTTCTGAGAGCTGAGGTTGGACAAGTTGACTTGCTTTACCGTTGTTTGAACAGTCAAAATGTGCGTTTTCCTGGCGGTATAGGAATACTTCCTATACTGCCCTTTACGCTGTTTTCAGAAGAGAGATTCTTTTGGAAGCAGTGTGATCCCATCTGTCCTCTCTATTTCTTGCAGGTTATTTGCAATTTTCTTTATCGTGTTTCATTTCCCTGCATCTCACTGAGAAGGAGGAACACGGAGCCAGTTTGGCCATTCTTGTGTTATTAGTCTGCCTAAACCTTTTAAGGGGGAATCTGCAGTTCAAGAAGCTTGCCAGGATTCCTGTCAGTGTCTCTCTGCCAGTTTAACGTTATCAGAAACTCTCCAGAATCTCGGTTTAAACAGGTTTCCAGCTATTACAGATTCAAAGAAAATCTCAAGTGTGTGAAGATGCAGCAGTATAGAGGAGTCTGATGTGAGCCTAGAACAATAACGTGGAGAGGTGTGAACCACTCTTTTAATCTCTGAGGTATTTAATCATAGCCAGTGATGATGGTTTAAATGTCAACTTTGCTAACTGTTTCATTCCTCATACTGTAAAATTTACTGTGAGTGATAGCTCACTTTGATGCCACAAGTGGGAGACATTTGGGAGAGTGCCACTCCTCCTGTTTTTCCAATAAGCATCAGCCAAGGCTAAGAAACTTAGTGGAGCTCAGGGGCGTACTAAAAGCCGACTGAAGGAGGTAGGTATGCGACTACTCGCTTAGCTGCTTTGAATAGATTTCTGGTTTACCGTGAACACCTGCTGTGACTTAGAGGGTTATTGGCAGCGTAGCTTGGAAGAGGTGCTACTCTTCCCCATTCAGTTCTTCCTTAAAATTATTGTGTTAACAGTGGAGACCTTCCCATTTAAATAGTAGAGGATAAAACCTGAATGAGACAAAGTACACGCTTGCAGTACAGAAGTTAATGTCTTTGGGATGATCTCTAAAGGTAGAGCAGGAGCAGGGAGGGGAAGGGTATACTAGAGACCTGTTTGAAACTCGAGCTCCTAGTACCTGGTACGTAGCTCTGTAGACTCCAGGTTGTTTCTTGAGGAAGGACGTGGTGTATCTGGTGGAACCAAGCCACGAGGTTCTGTTCCTTCTGCAGGGCCTGGCGTTCCTGCTGTTGAAGATGGGCAGCTGTATTTACAACCATTGTTCTTGTATAAGTAAATACAGCAATACAGTAAAGCTGTATCACTGGTTATTTCAAAGACCAAGACCTCTGACCACATGAAGTCATCCTACGGTTCCCATGCAGTTTTTAGACCTTATGAGTAGTAACATTTTAAAAAAAATATTCAATATATCTACACTTTTTAGAAAAACATTATTTATTTTTGGTCGGTTTTCTTAACTGGTGCTGTAGCGGTGTTTGTCCTCTGTAAGGTCGTTGTCCTCCCATAGGGGAAGATGTTAAAACACCGACTGTGGACAAGTCCAGATGCATCGCTTTCCTGCCAGCTAAAACAGAGCACTTAGGCTTGTAAATACCATAATCATCCAAGCTGACGGCACTTACCAATGATCAAAGTATGTTTTGCATGGCGCTTTCCTTTTTTATAGTTTAATGTATTTAATTACTGTTTAGAGTGACTGGAAAATGGTTCATTAGATGGATCTTTTGTAGGCGTTAATAAAACAGATTAGGTTTGAGATACAATCTGCATCTGATGTGAGACTGAGTGTGTTAATTCCTTCGGTAGCGGCTAGGTGAAGGGCTTGGACCGCTCCTCGTGTTCTTTGCTTCTGTCGTACCGTGTTCTCAAAAGCTTCGAAGTTCAACCTTGGCTGCCTCGGAGCACGCCTGGTCCTTCTGGGGTGACGCTTGTTCAATGCGTGGGACGAAATCCACACAGGATTTTAGTTCCCTGGAAAATGGGGGGAAGGCTGTGGGTGTGAGGCAGAGCAGCAGTACCCACGTGCTCTGTGTTGGGCTGGCCTTCAGGCTGCTGCTCTTGCGTTTTAATCCCTCACAATCCTGCCAATGTTGATTTTCATACTGGTGAGTAAAGTGAAAGCATGTTTTGGGTGTCTAGGTAGAACCATCACCAAAAGGAGGTCAAGTCTTACACACACACTTCTCTTTCTAAGCCTTTTATTTCTGAATATCTCTTGACTTGTGCACTAAGCTCTCGCAAATCTCGTTTAGTTTTCTGCCACTTGTGTTAGAAACAAAACATGCAGATGCCCGGGTGATAGGAAGATGATGCTTGTTACTTCAAATTATTTCGGAACAACAGGAAGGTGGTATATTTTTAAAAAAAAAAAAAAGGAAAAAAAAAGAAAAAAAGAAATATTACCTTCTCTGTTAGAAGTGTCTACAAATACCCAGGCATCAATCTTTATTTCAGCAGATTCAATGGATGTGGCAGGAAGAGTTATTATATAGCATAGTCCTCCTTTTATTAAAAATAAACTGGGCTAGGTTTTTTCATAGTTTCTTGCGGAGATGCTACAGATTGTTTATGCTGCATCAAGATAAGAAAACTTTTTATTGGAAATAGTGTTTCAAAAGCTTAAACAAAATAAACTCTAAAAGCAGGTAGAAAGTTGAGGCTTTGTCAAGGCCTTACACGTAGTACAGCTCAAATACGTGGTTTCATATGCTTTTAGAAATGGTTTGCAGGGTAAGATTTACTGTCAGGTGTGGATGGTGAACTTTATTTTGCATGATTGGCAAAACCCCCATTCCTCTGGCACTTAAACTGAAGTGAATCTTGAGCAACTCCACTGTAATCAATACTAGACTTTAGATATGTTATTTTTCCTGGCAGCGCTGCTGCATTTCTAGTCGTATGTCAAAGACAGTATTACAAGATTCAAATAGGAGTGGTTTTTGCAGGTCTTCACGGTTGCGTTTTTGTCCCTAAATCTAGCTGGAGAAGCCGTTGAGGGCTACATGTAAAAATAAATAAATAAATA
>VZTV01003933.1:0-12811 GCA_013400875.1 Anhinga rufa
ATTTCTGTCTTGCATCACTTTCCTACTTATATTGTATATAAATCTGTGTCAGCATCAGTAATATAGGTCACACTTTCACACTTTTGCATACATTTCACATTTACATTAAATACACAATTACATGCAAGAATCAGTAAAACATTTTAGTAGAATCTTACCAGCTTGACACTTTCTGAGCCTTAAATACTCCTGCATTCTGGTTTCTTGTGATGATCTCACTCACATCTGTAGCGTATTCGTTAAGGATCATCTATAAAACTAGAGCAGTAATAAAAACAATTTAAAAATATTTTTCCATTGTTATTACCTTCATAATGTCTTTTATCTGTTTGGTCATCTTTAATCTGTGCCAACAGTCAGTCTTTTCAGAGGCATAAATTTTACATTGCTACTCCAGCACATCAGCCATAAATCTATGCAGCAATTTGCTCTTGTTGCCTACCTCTACTGACTGGATCACTAGATCACAGTGCTGAGGTTTTGGAGGCTTATGAGTTTTGAGTTTCTGCCCTGCCACAAGACACGTACCTTTGATCCTGGCTCTATCTGGGTGAAATCCAACACACAACGGGAGCACCTTAACCTATAGGCAAGTGAGTTTCTAGTCCATTTGCTTTCTTGAGAATGGTTTTGAACCACCATAAAGGATAGTACAAAGCAATAAATGCCTTTTCTTCCCCATAGGCACCACAACTGTGCCTCAGCCTCATGTCTCAGCTTCTTTCAGTTTGGAAGATCAGGTCACAAAATTGGGCAGCCATTCAGGCAGGCCAAATCAAAGGCTGTCAGTGAAAAGTTTCAAGGGAAGCTGTGCCCAGTCATCTCTACCTAGAAAGATAATCTTCATAATCAATCATTTGTGGTTAGTGAGAAGACATAGGAAGGAAAAGGTATAGCAAGTAACCAAGGAACTATGAGAATACTAAATGGCACCCAGTGTGAATCCATACATATTTGAAGGATTCACTCTCAAATGTAAAGATTATCTTAAAGGGACAATTTTGATGAAGATGTCAATGATCACTCTTATTTAAGGTACAGGAAATCTGATGCTAATTAGGAGGATGTTTCTAGGTGCACAAAATAGGTTGAATTCTTCTTTGCAAGTGCTCTTATAAGAAAATAGAACACAGTGTCAGGCTAATTTAAAATACCACTAATGTATCTTTTTATTTGCTTTGCTGAAATCACATAATTGTCCTTCCAACACAGTTGACTATTTAAGAAAAGTTATTTTAGGAAAGCCTCTATTCAAATAATGAGAAATAAAAGACAACTGATATTTTGTAAAGCCAAAATCTAGAAATGGAATGACAGAAAACTGGTTTAAACAAATCTCTGTAGTTTGGATATACCTTTTAAATCTTTTCCACAATATGTAATGAGAAGTAGTAATGAGTAGTCTATGCCTGTGAAGGAAAAGGAAGGCATAAATAATTCCATGAGCAAAGAATGCTGTTTTTAAGTAGAGGCAGAAGTAACATCGCTATAAATTAGCTACACCGCACTTAAATTATATAACTGATCAAAACTATTAATAATTGTTGTAAGCATGTTAACACTAGCTTTTTTAAATAATTTATAAGCTTATGTCTTCAGGCATTCAGGCTGAACATGACCTTTCTAACCTAAATTTCCCAGGACTGTTGAAAGATCCATACACTATATTTTAATGGCCATTATAGTGCATTGCAACAATGCTTTTTGTATTATTGATGCTTTCAGACAGTAGTTCAAGTCACTACTGCATGGTGTGAAACAGAGCTAAGGCAGAAAGTACACAGCCTCTCTGAAATAGGAGACAATTTTTACTAAAAATGAACCTCAGCCTTGGATTTGGACATGTCAAACCAAGTATAGGCACTTCCAGTGTTCTGGAGAAAGAGAATTTGATGTTCATGACTGACTATGTCATAAATATTACCTAAGTTGGAAAATTTGTATCTGAATGCATATCACCCAAAGGGGGCTGAATCTGATAACTCTGCCTATGTATATCTTTATTATTCACTTGAAATATCTGTATTTTTTTTTAATACTTTAAATGCTCCTGAAAGAACTTAGACAAAACACACTAAACCAACAGTAAAGTTTTGAACAAAGCTGCAAAAGCAATAACATCTGTCTTTATTTTATTGATTTTGCAATATAAATGATCTGTTAATCAATTAAAATCTGCCCATGATAAGCAAAAGGAGCGAGTTAGAGTGAAGTCTTTTAAATGGACTGGTAACTCAAATCATATCCTTTTAAAAACCTCCACAAACCTCATGCATAAGACCATTGATTAATATAAAATATAGCTATACATTTCACAGTGAAATGGTTAAAATGACAATGATTTGAAATGAACATATTCATAAATTGTTTTAACTCATAACATTTCAATAACATATCCTAATACAGATACTGAAAACATACATAGTGAATAATACTTCATGTGGCAGTATGAAATGGAGAACAATATGAAGAATGTAAAAAATTAAAAGAAAAATCAAATCCTCAAAAGCTTCAGACTTCACAAAGCAAAGCTGTTAGTTACGCTCACTGAATAGCTATAACAACAACAAAAACAACAATAATTATGATGATGATGATAATATAAAGGCAGATTCTCAGATGCAATGCACTATTGCCAGGTCGATTTTCAATTACATTTCACTGATGTATTCATTTGTTTCTTAATGTGCTCATCTTGCCCATTAAGAATAATTAGCAGGCTTGCTTGGTGATTTCCTGGCTTCTGACAGTGATTTTTTTTCTTTTTTGTTGACAACCACTTTTACTTTTTGGAAAGTAATTTTTGGATATTATAGTATGACTGGCATGTAATTTAAGCTTCCTAAGAAATTTAAAGAGAAGATGTAAACAGTAATTTTTAAACAAGATTATTTTAATCTATAATACCTACATAAAAAGCATAATACTAGGCATTAACTATTCCTGAAGAGCAGAATCTAGAAAAGAAAACAGTATTTTATCCCACATTAATTTAATTTGGTATGCTAAACAATTAAAAAATACCATCAGCAATATTAAAAATTAGCAGAAATCCATCATTTGTAGTCTGTGGCACTTGGGGACAAATACTATTTCCAATTCCACTAAACATTCTTACTGATTCCTGTGAGTCTGCTATGGCTGAGAGAGATCTACATTTAGCCTAAACTTCTGCTATAGCTAGTCACTATAGAAAAGAATGCAAAAGAAAATTACCATAAGACAGATCATAAAATTACTACTGAAGTCCATAAAACACATAAAATGCCACATAAATTTTATTATGTGCACTTTTAAGAATACATTCCACCTACACTGTAAAGTTCTTAGTCTGCTGCACTTTGGCACCCTGCTAATATTAAGCCCATTGTAAAATCCAACACAATAAAAGCACTTTGAATGCTGAGCCTTCAGAGCACCAAATGTTAAAAAAGAAAAATAAATTCCTGTTAGAGCCTTCCACCAATCACTTCTCTGAAAGGGATTCACTGAGTGAATACAGATGAAGACTTCTTGTAATACTTTGGGAAATAAAGAATATTTCTAAAACATATTGTGAAAAACTAAGGTGTGCTAATTAGATGACATTAACAGCATCTTTTTCAGGAATCAAAGCACTTTAATTTGTTTAATTCCAAAGACTGAGTGAATACTTTTAGCACTCACCAATTTTCCTTGCTATAGAAGACCTCTGCATTTCAGAAAAGTTCAGGTATGTTTATGGAATCTGCTATGCAAGATATTTGCTGACTTGATGATTACTGAGCTCACCTGAAGCTTTCTGTGGGTAAAATGGCCTTTTGTTAAATACCTATGCTTCTATAAAACATCAGTTTGTTTTGTTAGGCTAGTTTTGAAACACTTGTTTTCTCCCACATTTTTTATCTTCATAATGACAGAGAAGAAAAATCGGAAGCTGTGATGCTGATTAAAATACACAGAATAATGAATACTTCCTCCTCAAGACAGGAGTATATCAAACTAGAATTTAACAAAATAAGAATCCCTGGAACACAAATGAAAACTTGCATTTTCAAGAAAAAGGAGACTTTTATAAGGCTTCCTTCAAGTTTTAAAAGATATGGTCTGGGATTGGCTGTTTTTTCCATGAAATTGTTAAAGTGTTGTAAGCAATTATAGTTACTTCAGTTACCTCTGAGAAAGTCTTTTTAAAGGTAGTAGCTAATATTATTGCACTACAACATCTCCTGTTTTAACAGCCATCGGCAACTGCAATTTTTTTAAGCCACAAATTAGTTTAACTTATTTTTTACTAAGTGCTCATTATGTTTGCTCTCAAATACACACAAAACTTACATGTAAATAATTCTGAGATGCAGTGGCCAAAACCTGAAAAACTAGTCAGCCTTAAAATGCAAATGGAAAGATCACCAAGGAACAAAAGCAAATAGATATCTTCCTTTTTTTCCCTCTCAATTTCTAAGGGCTATTAGTATTCACTGTATATATCTGTTCTTGTTCTGTGCTGATATTTAATGTGGCCACAAATTATGCTCACTCATTCTCTCGCTTAGCCAAAGTCCAGTTCAATTTTCTGAACTATGTGTTCGTATTAGAAGGGCATAATAGCAATTTATTCTAATGTAAGAAATATAATAAAATACTTTCTACAAGGGACAGAGGAGTTTTGCAACCTTACATCAAGAGAAATAATGATAAATTGATAATTGATTAATCACACCAAATGGATAATTTGTAGGCAGTTAGAACTTAGCAGCAACAATGAAACCGTGCATTTCAACATACACTGGAAAAGCTATGACAATATACAAATACTGGGCTTGTTTTAAGAGGCTAGTATCAGAAAGTAAAAAAAAACAATCTCGTTCTTCTGCAGAACGAATATGTGGAGGGAGCTAGTGATTTGATTCACTGCTACACCTCCTGTAATGTGCAGCATACACACAAGGAATCTTTCAGCACTCAACCATAAGAAAAATATTTACTACTATACTTGCTCTACACCAACACGTACATTTTTAATTAAAGAAGAAAATGTGGCATTTATTGTGGGGGAAGCTGTAGCTCTGTTCAAGATATTCTACATCTATTTTTTAATTACTTATGTGGGGACTTTTTCCTAATATACCCCATGCTGTCTGTCTTTATATCGATTGTTACTCAGCCAGTAAAAAGGAACGAGCACAACAAACCAGTTTTCTATCTGAATAAGGATACTTTTGATGGCCTTTTCATTTCCATCAGTTAACAGAACTTCTTTGACATCTGCAGAAATAGCAACCTGAAAAAAAGAGCACAGCAAACAATGAGCAAATATGCTTGTCTGTGTGGAAGTGAAGACAGGAGTGACAAGCCTTCAGTATCATGCTTCCTCACCTATTTCTCTGTAACAATCTTCAATCTTTTTTCATTTTATGTCTGCATTATTTTAATCATTCAATCAAATCAGTCAATACTTTTATCATTCCATTTGCGGGAGCCTCTATCTTGCTATCATTCTGTTCCGTAATTGCATTGTGACAGCGGATGATGGTATTCTGAGAGGCTTTCATTTGCGGGCTTCTGTTTATCTAGTAGAGCCATCATACAAGGCTGTCACTCTGCCTTTCAGCTTGCTTCTGTCTGACTGCCTGATGCCCTTCATATAACTTTGCATTGCAGGCAGATGGCTTTGTAAGGGTAATTTTTTTGTGAGCTTTGACATGCTCGCACATTGGGCTGTAACCTCGACACATTGTATAAGAGCGACAGGTTTGTCAAATGCCAATCAGTGTAACAATATGCTTTTATTTGTAGAGACATAAAAACTTGTCTAATGCACTGCACTGCTACATAATATCTCCTGAATACATGACTCAGAACCCAGAGAATGGTGAACGACTCTCCTGAATGGCCAATCTAATTCAAAAGAATCTAATTACCGAGAGCTCTGGATCATGTTTGTTGGTGTAATAATGCAGGCAAAACATTAGCAGCTATATCATGGTGCTCCAACTGTGATTCGCCAGGCTATTCCTGTATCTTAGCAAATGGGACTATAATCTGAAAAAAAAAATGCTTCGGCTATGGCAATGAAAGACAGACCGTACGTGGCCTGGAATATCACAACAAGGGATATTGACTACACGGAGGTAAAATGTTTCTGCTCATCGAGGCAACCATAAAATCAATATGATACGAAAGCAAGTCAATCTAGAAGGTCTCTCAAGACTCTGCAGCTTGACCGCAGCTGAGGCTGTTGACAGTTCTCTGACCCAGCAGTTGGAGGCACTGGAACATTTTTCCTTTTGTTTCTTCCTCTGAATGGGATTGGAATTGAGAAAAGACCTACCATGAGCCCAGCCAAGCATGTCATGCCACCCCCTAGCTCACACACAGCAAGGTCCCTGAAAGAGAGAAAGGAAATGGTAGAACCCATACAAATTAGATGAAAATGGTCAGAGAGACATATATGTTACAAGAACAAATTGCCATCTGCAGTAAGAACTGAGCTACCAGGAAGTTGTAGAGACATGACTAGGCTACCTCATGTCGTTTTGCGTTTTAAAAATAATTATGAAATAGAAAAGTCACAAAGCAGGCAAATCAGTGGGGGTTCCCTCATTAGTGTTCAGTGCAACATTACCACCGCTGAGCTGAAAAATCTGAGAAGGTTCCCTTTTTTCCCTTGTCAATGGCTCTGTCTTTTAGAACTAAACTAGCTAGAGTAGCGAAAGATAATTGTTAGGAAAGGATAACAATGTTAATCCACATTCATTCTTGCAAAAACAGTTAGAGAAGTAAATGGGGAAATTAATATTATTTATATATCTCTCCATATAGTTATGCCTAAAAGCCTTTTTATATTAAAAAGAGAGAAGTTTTAAAACAAGCCATATACCACAAAGCAATTACACATGAAGAAATCCGATCCTTCAATTAGCACTTAAAACTGCAAGTGACCTACAAACAGTGCTGTTATGAACAACGATGGGAACAGCAAACAGTTAAGCCACAGAAAACTAAACGAAGTTAGTGTCAAGAGCCTAAACCGAGCCTGAGGAGAGGGTTGAATACATGGTCTAAAAGGCTGCTTTTAACTTAAGACCATACCGCGCTGTTATTAAGACGTGCATGTGAAATATAATTTGGCACAGAGAGCGTGCCGGATGGAAGCTTGCAGGGGGAGCCATAAAGAATGTCCTCCAGAGCCATGGCCTGCCCCAGGAGGGGAGGAGGGAGGGATGCTGACCCCGCGCCGAAACTGCGTGAAGCGGCGTCTAGGGCAAGGCAGAGCCTCAGTTTAGGAACACACTGCTTTATAGCTAAGTCTGTGGCAACTGTTACAGCTGGCAGAAATGTTCCCACTGAGACATTTTTGACAGGCAGAAAATGGAATTTCAGCTAAACAGATATTTTTTTTTGGTGCACCTTTTCTTCTCCTCTAAAATGCCAACATTTGAAAATCTATTTTTATGTGAACGTATTACCTCTCTACTCACTCGACACAGATATTTAGGAAGAGAATGTAGGATGCCATATCAGTATCAGTATACAGATGCTGATATTTTGTTCATTGATGCCAGAGGACTAGGCTGTATGACTGTGTACTAATGCTTGCTGTCTGGATGGGATAGATTTATTTTTCTTAGACTCCACGAATTTTATTTGAAAAAAGTCTAGTTGTCCTATTTAAGGGAAATGAGACAAAAGACGGACATAGTTCAAAGGAACAAGCTGTACATAAACCCAATGAGACTATAAAACAGATGTGGGAAATTTGCAGTTTGTGGTTTAAATAGAATGATTAT
Organism: Anhinga rufa; assembly: GCA_013400875.1. Taxonomy (NCBI): domain Eukaryota; kingdom Metazoa; phylum Chordata; class Aves; order Suliformes; family Anhingidae; genus Anhinga; species Anhinga rufa. The sequence goes on from VZTV01003933.1 coordinate 7,773, forward strand.
AGATTTTTCCTCACATAAGTTTTTATTTTTCTAAACCATATATGCCATATATATAAAAAGTATATACATATGGTTATATATATAAGATTTACAAGGCACTTAATCATTTATAAGAGTCATGCTTATTGAAATAAACACAGAAAGTATCTAGTGTGGGGTTTTTAGTGCATTTTGAGCCACATTTTTATGTACACGATATACAAGCGTATGCTTGTATACACATATACACATACATATTTATGCATATAAATAACTTATTTCAGCGCAAAGTTCTCTTATTAGCAAATTAAAAAAATCATACCCATCTCTCAGGCAATATTTAGTGACATTTATCAATGAGAATTAAAATAAACTCTACTCTGAGCATTCTGTTGAGAGGGCATAGTCCTGAGAAATCAGGATGTGAAACTGCCCATTTCCTCCATGGAAGTTTGACTGATCGCTTTCTCTGAGTGTCCAGGCTTGCATACCCAAACTAGGAAAATACCCTTTTAGCGAGCAGCACAGGGAGGTTTGCTGTGAAGAGCCTCTGAGCACAAGCAGAGCGTATGAGCCACGGCATGGGGCTAGATGGCAAAGTGCTACAGGGACACCACCACAGCAGCAAAAGTCACACAATGCAGTGCCCAGCTAAACTCGGAGGAAGGAGCAGCAACTACCAGATTAGGTGTGTTAGCTGTCTCCTTTAATGGGGTGGGCTTTATTCAGGTGGCGGACAGAGTAGAAATGAGGCTTTACGAACCAGGGCATGCTTTTGTGCCAGGTCTTTGATTTCAGATAGTCTGAGCAAGCTGCAGGAACCAGCTCACGGCTGATACACTTTCAGCTTTGGTACAAGGGGCAGGGACCTACAGCTCTGTCTTTCCTATTTTACCAACACCGTATGTACACAGATTGAGGGATTTTGTATATTCTGAGCTAGTTTACCTGGTGTTAGCCTTGCACCCTCACTCAGAACACAATTTATGCCTCCAAATGCATTGTTATAATGGCTTTTCTTGCACCCCATTCATCCTCTGGACAATGAAACTTCAAGGATTTCCAAGAGCAAAGCTCTGTATACTCAAGGGGAAAGAGAGAGGATGCAGGATGGATTTTATATTTAGGTGTTCCTGTTGGAGCCTTGATAACCGTCTTCTACAAGTTCAGAAAATGTGAAAAAACAAAACCGAATAAAAGTGCAGGATGTCTCAAAATTGTTTCATAACACTTAAATACAGGTGCAAATTCCTCCATTGCTATATGCAGTGATTATTATGTATTTTATCAGGTAATATTTTGCTTGCTTTTGCAACAGATGTCAGTTTAAAGAATGTCTTTTATTTTTCCTGACCTTCACAATCAGTACTGATCGATTGGAGCTTCACTTTTGTTTCCCAAAAATCAAAGTGAAATAAAACGCCTTGAGTGGAAATCAAAAGTCTTTGACATATAGCAGAAAGCTTGCTGTGCAATATTAGTACCCAAAGGCAGCTCAGAATTCTTTGTTAAAAGCAACATGCTTTCACCTTGAACATTTTAAATTTAATCTGAAGACTTAAATCATAGCAATCTTTACCATGCAGATACAATAAAACTAACAGATTGGAAAATATCTTTTCATGTTTAACTCTGTACCTGAATATTTCATTGTGCTTTAGGCAGTAGTAAGCCAGCACTTCTTCCGATGGCCAGAGACCTATAAAATAAAGATATTTACCTTCTTAGAAAAGATTTTTTTTTCTGAAATAATATGTATTACCATTTGCAGACCTCTACCAACTGTTTCATTTTCTAAATTTGCCAATATACCATGGAATAAAGAAACAAATAAGACTTTTAATGGAAGACTTCTCATTTAAGCATTGGAACTGAAGATTTCATAGATTTCATCCCGACTAATTATTAGAAATTTACTTTACAGATACACACACACATAAATATACATATTTATCTATCTATACATATACGTACAATTGTCAGGACTTTAAAAGTTATATACGATTTACTTCTATGAAACTTCCAACATTTGGGCATTCACATGAACATCAAACTATTTGTACCAGGCCAGATGCGAGGCCCACCTTGCTTTGTAGCCTGTTTCTAACAGTGGACAGGAGTCCTCCCCTCCTTTTTCATTAGCTGTCCTCTACACTGCACTGCATTTCTTCCCAGTTTCTTTTACTTAGCTCCTTTTCTCTCTGGTTTGGTTAGGCCAGGCATCAGTCTGACTGTAAGGGACTCTGACCAGCAACACATGCTAAGGACAAATACAGGACTAGGGCAATAACGCAGCATGATTTCTAGTTGTGGCTCAAAAAGTTCTTGAGGAAGAGAGGAGATACAAGTGATAAATTCTGTTTAATAGTCACCAAAGGATTTTTCTAGTTGTTCTATGGACTGCAGTAAACTTTCCATAGCTGCAATGTCCCGTGGCAGGAAGTGCCACAGTTTTACCGTGCTGTGTAAATAAATATCTCTCTCTTTATTTCGCACTTGCCTCCCTGTCATTTTCATTTGAGGCCCTCTAGTTCTTGTATGGGAATAGACAGGAGCAATCACACTTTTTTGTACCTAATTTGTACTATTCATGACTTTTCATAAGCTTCCACCATAAAACTTACACTGGTCATTGTCAGCCTTGGCAAGCACTTGGAGGCATCCATGCAAATTTACCCCTCCAACAGTATTCACTCACGAAACTTGCTGTTTTGTCAGACCAGTTTCCCACCTCACTTGAACATCTAACTGAAGCGCCATGGCCTGCAGAGAGGGCAGCACAGATCCTGTGTGGCTTGCACGCTCCCCTGCAGGCACCAGTCTCCATTGCTGGCACTTGAGTTAGGTTCCCAAAGTTAAGGGAGGATGAATCAAAGGCATATGTGGCCAAATTATGGCTGTATGTGTTTTCCATCTGTTGTTGCTTAGCAATGAAAAAACATGCTTACATGTCAATCCATGGGTAAAAACCAGGGTTAGCCTCCCCCCACAATATATGTATTATGAATTATGCATTATGAATTAACATGACAGAAACTTAATATTATGAACTAAACTCTTTAACGGCTTCAGTAAACTTAAAAACAGACATGTGGGAGCACCTTTTAAATACATCTAGACAGGTAAACATCCAGTAAGTATTCTGAACTACCCTTACTTACAGTGATAAATAATGAAAATTTATGAATGTGTTGTCTGCACGCAGGCTAAGCAAAAGCCTAGACAGGATACAGCCAAAACTCTGCATATAACTTTTGGATGACAAAGATCTTAAAGGTAAAAAAACCCAGAGTGACGATTCATATGTATGACAAAACCACTAAATCAATATTGGTATTTGTCCTGTTTAGGACACTTTGGGCTGATTAGGTGCTTGCAAACGTGCTATTTTGCTTAGACTTGCTATGGGTTAAAATAAAATATTCACACACGGCTACCCATTCCTCAGTGAAACGCACACTAAAAATGGTACAGAATTTTCCATCTCCCTTTTGTGCATTTCAATGCTTTTGAGCACTGAAATATGCTAAAATGACAGATTTTGCAATAAATATAATAACTGTTTAAATGTTTTACTGTATAATATAAAGAATGTTTCAGTTCACAGTGACTGGTGTATACTCAAGCAATAAAAGTGCTTTTTTAATATTTAGTGAAGACATGGCTAATTTAATACCATTTATAATACTTACATCTCACATTACAAAAAAACCCCACACCCACAAACACAAAAAACCCTTTTATGGCAAACTTTTAGCCTGAGCGAGTTTTAAAAATACTTGTCAATTGTAGCAAAATCCTTCAACATCTGAGTTTTCAGTACCCTCAGTCAAACGTCTCTCACTTTTCTACGGTTATTATTGAAAGGGCACTTTGAATGATGTCACTAAATCTTTTATGAGGGGTCACCGTTCTTTCCCCTGCTACCATTACAATGTTGATACCGGCTGAAACTGCAGGTGTATCAGATAGCTCTGTGCTGAGAGAAGGGTAAAGCACCTTTGACAAGACAATGCTCTTCTTAGGCAGATGCTAGCGATGCACACGACTCTCCTCCCCGCTCCCTTCCCCCATAGGGAAGGAAGTATCACCTCAGCAATGATATAAGTGGCTGGCAGCTAAAGAAGCAGGAGTCAGGAGGTCTTTCACAGGTCTGAAGTGTAGAAGCACACAGTGCTTCCAGCTAAGCCAAGAAGCCAGAATACCTGTGTTAATTTTAGTAAAAGGAAAAGCTTCTCGTGCTTGAACAGGTAGGTAAGCCTCTTTACCTTCAGAACAGGGATAAGCTTAAAGATCCATGTGGAGGAGTTTGCATTCTGTCTTCTTCCCCTTCACTCTGACCTACATTCACCAACACAATGACCTACATTTGGAAGTTGCAAGTATAAGATAGTTCTGCTTCTGTTAGAAAACATACAGCTGTAATGCAGAAATGCAGCAATTCCTATGACTTAACAACTACCACTAGGTTGTGAAAAGCATAATTTATTTCCTGCAAACACATACATATGGATATGGATTAAGTTTCCTGTGAACACACTTAAAATAATTCTTTCATATTTAAGATAAAATTATTCTCATTTTGTATTATGAATTTGATTATAAATACATAACATTGGATGGGTACCTATTTGCATGTTCAATTACTTACACATGACAGTCAATTATTTACACATGTATAGGCAAAAGAATATCAAAAGGCCCCCAAATGGTGCTTGTATTTAAAAGGCTATAAATATACTACAACTCCTAGACAGAGGGGCTAAAAATCTCACCATACAAGGAAACAGAGAAACAAGAGTTTCTTTTTGCAAAAATAAATATTTTGCAACATTTACTGCAGGGTTTGAAATTCTTTATCACCTTTATAACTACAATGTGAAAACATAGAATAGTTGCCAGAAAACATCGAAATCTCTACTGAAGCAAGTAAAAAAATGAATTTGTGCTGGTGGTTTAAAGGAGAGCCTCAAGAAGAATTGTGATTTGGCACGTCTGAAGACATGGGAGAGAGACAGTGCCCACATAGCAACACCTGCCCGCATTTCAACTCTTGGCAG
>VZTV01003939.1:0-25061 GCA_013400875.1 Anhinga rufa
TTTTTTTTTTTTTTTCTTCTCCAAGTAAATAGCCAGAATGAAATTGTTATTAATTTAAAAAATTATTTCTGGAAATCTTGTGTATGTAAAAATATACAAGGCTCCTTTTTTTTTTATAGTGCTCTTTTAAACCAACGGGTTGTGCCATTCTTCGTGGCATTTCTGGTGCCAGTGTGTAGGGAACAGTCACTGCCTGACTCTTCTCTGTTGGCCTGAGCTCAGAAAATAACAGAGGGAAGAGCAAACCAGGAGGGTTTTCTCTGGGGAGATTGGGCAAGTGCTTACTCCTCGTTGCCCAGCATGCTGCCCTGGGTTCAGAGACAGCGAGTGCAGCTTTACTGGGGGGGTGACACGAGGTTTAAAAGAGCGATTCATGCTAACTTAGATGGTCTCGAATTCGGGCATGATAGAAAAAGGATTTTCTGTTATCAAAAGTCAGTTCAGGCTAAATTAATCTAAAAACATGTAATTTCATCTCAACTAAAAATACTGTAATTAAATTCAGAAGTAGGATGAGCTGAGAGGATATAAGAGAAGATAAGCATTAGGATAAGAGAAGAATTGAGTTTGTATTGTAAACACATTCCTATAGGAATTTGGGATTTTTAAAGCTGCTTCATTACAAATTTTAAGTCAAGAGTGCTTAACAGCTTTGGCCTATTTTGGAAAAGTGGTTGACTACCTTTATATTTGTTCATGTTCTTTGTTTGCAGGATTTTCTCTATTTGGGTTTAATTCTCTCTTATCGTCTACTAGTTTATTAATAAGTTTGAAGGCGACTAAGGCTTAAAATTGGAAAATGTGGGTTTCCATGTGAAACTGGTTGTTTTGTGGTTTCATGTAAGCTTTTAATCTGATTTTTCTAATAATCGGATCTTTAATATATACAATTGATAAATGAGATTAGTGTCATTAAAATGATGTGTTAATTCTGAAGCACCTCTCATTAAATATTGGAGCAAATAAGTAATCTTTTTTCTGTGCACAAGTCATTTGCCCAGTTCTTCAAGCCGGCGGCGTAGGAAAGGACTTGGGGTCAGGTTGCATCATGGCATCTTTCTGCTGGGATGGTCGTGAGCCCTGCGTTAAGGGGAGCTGTTGATGAGGACGAGCAGTGTATTAAGTCATCGTTCAAACAAAATTGTGGAACACTGATTTGAACTCTTTCAGCCCAAAAACTGATTATCAGGGTGTTGGAGGACCACTACAGTTGGCAGTTTGACGTTCATTTTCCTGGTGCTGGCATCTGTATCTGTGTGCAGTGAGTGTTGGACGAGGGATGGAGAAAATCAATGTTGTCTTGCTCTTGGCTTGATACAGAAACCACCCAGCGTGGGGAAGGGAGATGCTTAGGGAGCTGCCTTGCGTCTCATTGTAGTGATAATGCCTAATTTCATGCCTCTTTTGTGGTATCGCACAATCTGCTTGGTCCTGGTACATTACGTTGTGGCACTCTTTTATTTTTTGCAAAGGTTTGCAGGAAAAATGCAAAAATGTTTCCTTTCCCTTTGCTAAAAATACTTTACCCTTAATTCTGAAAAATTACTTGGCTCATCTTCATATTTCAGAGACTGTAACTAGATTACTACCTTTTACTGGTATACTTTGTGTTAATGAAGACCGATTGGGATTACATAATAGATTTCCTCTGAAGAAGGCATTATGTGGTTATTTTTTACTGTCTGGCATTCTAGTTAATTGCCTTGTCATCATTAATTGATGGGCCTAAACTGATATAAATAAATAGATTATATTCCTGAGGTCAATCTGAAAAAGAAGAGGAGCTTAAAACAGGTTGTTGCGAGGTGTTTGAGCATGTGCCTCGAATGCAGCTTGCAATTAGTGACCGTCGAAGAGAGCTCGTGCGCTGGAGGTTGCATTCGTGCTCAGTTGGTGTCACCGCTTGTGAACCCGCTTGGAAGATGGATGCAGCCGAGCTCTGCCCTCCTGGGCAGGAGAGGAGTGCTCGCTTTTCCTCGACGAGGCCAGGGTAGCTTGCGTTGCCCCGTATTCTTAAAACTAGGCTCAACTCTTGGCTCGGCTCAGTCCTAAGCTTCAGCCCTGCAAACAGCTGATGGCTTCTTCTCCTCTCTCAACGCCATCAGGCCGAACGTCCTCGTGCCGTTTTTTCGACAGCTGCTGCACTGCTTTGTGCACGGCGTGTGCGGGATGCGGCGCTTCTCCGTGGTGTTGCCGTTGCTGGAGGATGTTCGATACCTGGGCGGCAGTGCCCAGGGTCTGTGCTGCTCCTTCAGGCTTGTTTTCAGGGGTTGCATTTGCTCTGAAAGCTGGTAGATGACAATTCATAAAATGGGAGAGAGCAAGCGCGTGGTTCCTTATGTGTTTATATGCTTACTAATACGCTTAGCTTTTTTCCTGAAGTCCCCACTGCCCTCGCCTGCACGTTGTCTGTAGCGGGGTCAGTCCTCACCCTGTGCTGGAGCAAAGTCTGGGAGTTGTCTGCCCCCCATCAGAGCGTTGCCAGCTCTTCCAGCTGGAGCCTCGCCAGCCCCCGGCTCTCCCCGGCTCCTTGGTTAGTCTTGGTGCTGCCGAACATCCAAGGTCTCACCAGATGCCCGGAGGACACTGAGGTCTGCCATCGCTTTTTTGCCAGCTGTTTTGCTGGCTGCATTGTTGGAAGTTCATCAACTGTTGAACTGCAATTCCATTTTGAAGTGGTTCTCAATTAAAATTTATAATTAACGAGTTATTATTCAATTTCCAAATATGGATTTTTCTAGTGTCTCAAGTCATGAGCCACGCTCCGTGCTGAGCGGAGGCAGAACCAGAAACCTTTTTCCTTCCTCTCAGCACTTTCTGAGCGTGGCACAGAGCTCCTCTCTCCTCCCGTCCCCTCCGAGGTTTTCCCGATCCCCGGCACACCCCGCGCAGCTCCCGTCAGCCACTGTGCAGGGGAGGCAGCGCCTGCCAGAGCCCAAGAAAATGGGTGTCAATGGCATCCTGGCAGCTCCCCTAAGAATGCGCTATTTTGGACAAAACCAAGGTATGGCCCTGCTTTGGCACAGTTGGGGAAAACGCTGTAAGCCTTGAGCCAGTGGTTGCAATGAGGAGTTGAACTGGAAGTAAGTTAACTAAATAAATAGAATTTTCCTTCCGTTTTCTCCCTCCCCCATAAGAGTACGGCAGCCTTTGCGGGTGCAGGTATCACTGCTGCGCTGGTAAGTGACCTTACTTAAACCTGCCATCTACCTTCAGCAGAGCCATAACCAAAATAACGCCTGCAGAGCAAGGCCATCTCAAAAGAAGTTTTTTAAAAGTTAATTGGAGCCCCAGGTCCTTGCCATAATGACCCGTTGCCATGGAGAGAGCAATCGATAATGCAAAGCGGCTGCTGGCACACAGCGGGCTGGGAGCCCTTCAGGTGTACATGAACATATAGATCGAAGGGGGGCTTTCCTCAGTCTGCTAACAGATATCGGGATGATGAATCTGAAAACAGTTCAAAGCATTCATGAGTTGTAAGAACTAATTCCCAATAAATCAAATGGCATCCCTATGGGAGTAAGGGAGAGAATAAATGAGGGCTAAAGAAATTGATAAAGATCCTTGAGCAATAAAGAGACAAATGCCAGTTCTTTTAAAATTATATTTAAATGAACAAAGTTGATTTAACTGTCTCTTTTCATGCCTTGTACTAAGATTTAGGTCTATAGCATGTCATTATATCAAGAAATAATTTGCCAAAAGACTTTTAAGCATTTTGTGTGCATTCTACTTAATGACAATTTTAATATTCTAGCTTTGGTCCTGTATCATTAGGAGGAGGCTTCAATTGCTCGGCATACTGAGGAGTTCATACAGATTGTCTCTAATTTCTTTTTCAAGTCTGGTCTAGAGTTCAGAACCATCAACACATGAATGATCATGTTATTCAGTAAAATTGTTGGGAATGCTATTGTTAGGTGCTTGAACTGAATATACAGCTTCAGGATAGCACAGTTTCCAGAAGGATATTTCTGCTTAGCGAGCCTCCGGACGAGGTGCTAAAACAGAGTTCTGACTTACTACGTTGCTGGAAAGAGAAGAGCTCTCCTGTCTGGTCCTATTAGGAAAACCTTGCACGCAAGTTACAGTTGGCTTCCCAGTCTTGACAAAAAAGAGCAGGTGTGATCTTACCCGTAAGTGTATTAAAGTGGTACTTCAGAAAAGTTTATATTCTCTTGGTGACCAGAGAGTATAAGAAGCCATCCACTGAACTTCTGCCTGTGGATGGTTTCCCTTGCAGGTTCATTTGCAGTACGTTCATCTCTGAATGTGGCTTTCTGCCTCTAGGACCTCAGTGGGGTTTTGTCGTGTGTTTCCTTACTCTCCCCTGCCCCCCGAAATAAGAAGGGTTGGATTTAGCTTTTCTTTTTCCTTTGGTCAAATAACTCTTTCTTGCTATGTTATCCCAAGAATAGAGGGACGGGGTAGCTGCCCTAGGCAGCGCCTGACAGCATCTGAATTTACCTGAGGAGGGCTCTGCTTGGACTGCAGACCCCAAGAAGCTCAGGGAAGTCCTTACCTGACATCAAGGGTTTGAATGAGGCTGCTCTGCTGAAGAGCTAATTTGGAAGGCATAGACCCGTGCTCCCAGATCAATACGGCATATACTTATACCAGTAAAGCACATCAAGCTACCCCGTGCGCAAAAGTGATTTAAAGTAACACGCAACCTATAAACTCCCTGGAAATTCCTCCGACCCCGGTAATGAAACATTTCTTCAGCAGATGTTCATTTTCTTTTTGTAGATATGTTTACAGTCTCGAGATACAGACATTTGAGCTGAGAAGCAGATCTGATAAATGGAGGCACAGGAATGAGTCAGGGCGATCCGGGATGCTTTGTGAGGTCTGGCAGTGGAGCTGCCTGACTTTTCCATGTCCTTCCTTTGGGAGGTTTTTAATAGTCAATATTTTGGACTGCTCAAAATCACAGTGGTGCACAGAAATTATTTCCTGCAAAAAAAAACCCCACTCTGACTCCAAGTTTGGCTCTTGGTGCTTTCACAAGACAGCAGTTCCTAACTGTGATGTGCCCTAAGGTGTAAAATGGGGAAGGACAACATCCAGATGATGCTGTGGAGGGAGATGCTGTGATGAGGGCTCCAGAAACTGAAGCAAGGCTGGGGGGAAGATGATCATCTCTTGTGTCAGAAGCACTGATGATACAGACTTTTTTTCTGATTTATTTATTTTTATTGGCTCTAAAAATAAGAGAATTGTTAATGGTTGAATTAATTAGGCTGAGTAATGATGATACGCCAAGGTGCTGGATAAATCTTTTGTGGAGTTCACTCTTTGGCAACAAAACATGATACCGTGGAGTGTAAATGACAGCAGAGTAAAAGTTTACTGAGAAGTCGAAACCTATTATTAGTTGTATTACAATTATTAGTGCTGTTATCACTGTTCCCTGTTTTCTAGCTGTGTCAAGAACAAGCATGGAGAGCAAAAACATACAGGCTTTTTTTTTTTATTCATAAAAATCGGTCTTAGCGCAGGAAAAGTGGTACCGGTCAGAGTTGGTGTTAAATGGAGCGACCTGCCCCATAGCTGCCCCGTTGCTCTCCATCTCCGCAGCCTGCTGAGGACTTTGGTGGGGGCCGCGGGCAGGGGTCTGCTGCCCTGCAGCCGAAGCCGCCGTGCTTGGCTGTGCCGCCGCTGCCACCTTTGCACCTGGTTGCATTGTGCGGCAGAGGCATCGCTGTTGGGAAGATGGTTTAGGACAGACTTTGGTCCTGCCTGTGTCAACAGAGGCCCAGATGTTGCTTGGTTTAATCTCTGTAGCAAACAGAAGTATCTGGAGGAGGCGTTTTCACAGCACAGGGGTCCTGATCACTCCTTAAATAGCCCCAAGGAACTGGTTTGGGGGTAAGATTTGTCAACAGGTGTCCCGGCACACATCAAAAAAATGCCCAGCGCTTTTACAGTGCTTGTATTTCAGTCCTCAAAATTTATCCTGATCTTATAAAAATGCTTTATCTGGCAGCCCACAAACAGCCCTGTGATATGGTACAAAAGCCAACTTCGTCCTGGCATGTGCTTGTTCAGTCCTGTTTGTTGGAGCCGTAGGTAATTACTCCCATACTTAATGAATAGCATTACTTTTATTGATGAACACGGCTACATGCTGGAAAGAGGAGGTAAGGATTCAGTTTTACAGCCTACTGCTGCTATGAAAAGGAGCATCTAGACACCAATTAATGTCCCCTTGATGGGATTAGCCATTGCGTTAACTGCAACTCTGGATAAAATTGCTAAGTCTGTTATTCTAGACTTTTAACTTCTTAAATATTGTAGATACAAAATAAATTCACTTTCGTCTTAGATGCAAATGACGTTTAATTCTAGAGACAAAAAAAATCCAGTGTATTTATATTTTCTTCTGATTTACATCTCTTTCTATATGGATAAGGAGACTTCTTCTGAAGTCTTCATTTCATCTCTGTGGAGTTCGAAGATGAGTTAGATTTCAAACATGTAATCTGGGATTCCTTCAGTCGCCACGCTAATAATCTCAACTTTAGGTGAGGGCATCAGGGACTCTAAAGGCAGCGGCGCCTCCCTGCAAGGTGACACATTGCTGGGTCCTCAGCAGGCGTGGGGAAGCCTGAACTGTATTAATTTCTCCTGAGGGGCTTTTCTTTTGTTTGTGGTCCCGGTGAGAGAGGCTGAACCTGTGCTGGGATTTCTTTCCTTCCAGGGCGAGTGTGCGTCATTGCCTGAGGGTAAAAGCCGAGCGCTTATTTGGGAGGGGAAAAAAGGGTTTATAAAACCAGTTCCTGTACGTTCTGCCACGGACACCGCTGTGATGGAGAGGTTCCCCGAAGTCTGAAAATATTTGTCTGTGTAAATATTGTTTTAAAACTCTTGTCAGCATGGAAGAGAGCTATAGATACCTGTTAGAGGTATCTCGGGTCTGTTACTGGGGTGGAGCGTTGCCCTCTGACGGAGGCGTTAGGCTGTGCCTCGCCTTTGGGTGACCCCTTCCTTAATGCCAACAAGCAAATCTTGGTCACCTCCTAAACTGACACACCGAGTGTCTGGGTGTCTGCTTGGCCAAGGATGGGCTCACTCTGAAATGTGGGGGTGAGACATCCCGGTCTGTGGCTGCTTGAGATTCCTTTTTCGTTTTTCCATTTGGGCTTTAATCTTCTGATAAGCCGTTGGTACAGTGGAGGGGAAATGTCAAGGTAAATGAAGACTTAGAGAGCAGCATTTCTCAGGGGAGAAATAACTTCTGTCATCAGATTTTTTTTCTTTTCTGTAAAAACAAGAAATAAGAGATGAGGTATTTCTGAAATCTTGATGTCAGTCGGGAGTAATCCCAACTGACGGTCCCCGTGCATCCCTCCTTGCCTTGCAAGTGAGAGCNGTAGTTGGTTACCTGAAATCCATCACCTGGAATGTTTGATAGCCCCATATGGAGCAGAGCTCTACAGGATAAAACCGCACCTGCCCTGGACTGCTGCATGGCGAGGGTTAGCTTGGGTGGGAGGCGCCTGGGAGCACTCGCTCCTGCCACTCCTCCCCATTCCCAAATCCAGCCAGCACTTCGGCGTGGGTTTCCGCTCCTGATGCTGCACGCTCCGTCCCGCTTCGGACAAACGGGCAGTGAGGGGGGGATGTCGTAGGCGGTGGGTCTCTGCCGTCGGATGGAATCCAGAAGAGATTGATGCTGTCAGGTATGGCCGGGACCGACCGAACGCGATTTCCAGTGAAGGGAAGCGAGTCAGTGACACAAACTGAATAGATGATGCTTTTAAGCAAATTGTCCAAGTACCAGATGAGGGAATTATGGGCCTGCGTCAGTCTTTGCAGATGTTATTATGTACGCTCTGTGTTATTTTAAAGTGCCCCACGTTGGCCACGCATAATTTTTCTTGGTGTATTCAAAGAGGTACCTGATTTCCCGCGAGTATCATATTCTCAGTCCTCTCTCTTTAGTTTAATTAACTTTTGAGAGAATATTTTGAGGCATGATTTTTTTCCAATATTTGCAGCATATTTCTTATGACGATAACCCTTTCCAGAGCCACCTTCTCCTTCCCCGCTGCCCCATGCTTGTATTGCAGCCATCTTCCTGGTGGAGCTGTAACTGCGTGTATCGTGGTCAGTGGAGCCCACCGGCAGGCTTTGACCCGTCTCCCTGCTTCATGAGCTTCCCTACTTCTCCACTAAGGTGTGTGATAAGGGAGGGCTGCCTTGACTTTTTTGTAGAATGGGATTCTTCATTATAATCATCTTGACAGGATTCCGCTTCCTCATCAGTAATACAAGACAACACACAAGAAGAGGAGGACGTGTGTTTTGCGAGTTTGGAGGCTAAAAGGTAGAAATAATTTGTAGCATGTAATAGCTCCTGCTCCTGACGCAGCAGTGTTGTGCTGCATGATGTGTCATGACGTAGTAGTGTAACGTTGCGTGACTTGTCATGACTTGCGTGTTGTTTTACCCCAAGCCTGGGAAGCTTCTCCAGACATGCTCAGCAGGAGAACGATCACACTCCTCTTTCAGGAACTAACAAAACCGTTGAGGAAGCAAGTGTGGTTAACTGTGGCTCCTGCTTTAGCGCTTGCTTGAATTAGCTGGGACAGAGGTATGAGCGATGTCAGCATGTTGGACCGCGACGTCATCGGTCAGTCCTGATGTACTCTGGGATGCAAATGCGGTGCAGGCTGCAAGTTCTTACGTGGCTTTGGTTTCCAGCAAGACAGCTCCTCGGAGAAGGGTGTCTTTGTGCTTGCTGCTGGCTGGTTTTGCACGTGTGGGAGGAGCTGGGGTTCTCAGGATGAAGGCAAATTCAAGGACTTCATCCTCTTTGTGTTCATTGGGAGACAAGGGCAATGATTCAGTGCAATGATTTATTACAAGGCTCCGTCTCTATTTCCAGGGCTTCCTCCAAGACTCCAGCTTTTCCCAGCCAGTTTCTGTATCAGTAGGATGCTCCTTTGGGAGAGCGGAAGTTAATTTCTCATTATTATCGTGCATAGATTCAGAAGATGGAAGATAGTCCCCTTTTGCTGTCCCTTGACTCCATGATAACTTCATAGCCAGAGAAAATAAAGCTAACAGTTGCGCAGGATAAAAAATAGCATAATCAGGACTGTTAGCAGGAGCCATTTCTCAGCGCAGTGTGTGGGAGGGAGGGATGGAGTGGGGCTTCATCACCTACGTGCTGGGGGCGGCTGCTGCTTACGCACCAGTACGGTACAGAAAGTGCCTGGTGTGTGGTACCCTTCTGCTTTATTGCTTTAACCATCGGTGCCCTCCAGCTCCGGGGGATGGCGTACACGGGGAGGCAGCTGCCTGACCATCACGTTAGGATCAGCTGGGAGAGGATTTCACCAGGTTTGCCGAGGCAGCCTTTCCCCGCTCCTCTGCGACCTGTGGCTGGCTGGAGCAGGGCTCACCTCGCTGCCGTGGTGCAGTTTGCAAGCACTTTCTGGGCTGGTGGCAAGTTCTGAGGCTGCTGATGCCTGCTGGCTTTGGCAGGGCCCCTGTGAGCAAACACCTACTTTTGGGGTTTTATTGTAAAAAACTGAGCTGCTTTAAATATCCACCTTGGCAGGGAATCAAAATAAATATAAGATGATAAAATTTAAAAAAATCCATTTTAGAGCCATGGACCTTCTTGAGGAAGGGTTCTGGCTGATCTTATTCCGTCATCCTGGGAAAAGAGTCTCTTTTGGCTTCGCAATATTTACAATTCCCTTTTGGCAACCCAAGCTCCCTAGGCAGTAAAACAGAGTTTTCATTAAATGATACATCTGATGTTTACCAAATCTTGATATGACAATTTGGAGGGAACTAGTTGCATTGACCAGCCTTATTAATATTGCGGTAACGTGATTAGGGGAACATCTTGGTCGTTTAGGCCAAAGGGACTTCAGTTTATGAGCACAATGGAGAGGCAGATAGACGCATCAGTTGACCAAAATATCCTAATCTTAACTTGTTTTCTCTTTACTCTCTCCTTGCATCTGGTTCATGTTCATGATAAGATAAGTTGGTTTAGATTTTTATTATCCGAGTAAGGGACTTTATATAAAAGAAACAAAAGCCCCTTAGAGCGGGACTTGGAGCTAGAGGTAGGTATGCACAGCTGAATTTGGTGCCAAATCCAAAATTATATTTCTAGAAAACCTTCCCTGGAAGTGCCCTGTGCTTCCTGCCGGTACAAGCACTCGGTTACCACCTCTCCCCATGTTACTGAGGGAAACTCCAGTTTATCTGGTGGCCTGGACCAGTCCTCAGCCAGAGGTGAGCATCCCCACGAGCCGCGCATAGCCCCAAGTGACCCAGCAGGTTCTGAGACCCATCAGCCGCAGGGTGTGATTGTTTGCTTTATAAATAATTCCAAAAATGGAATTTAGTATCTCTTTACTGGTTGTAGCAGGAACAACTTGGGCAAAAGTAGCTCTTATGCTGTTGTGGCAATTTATGAGAGCGCCGTGGTGGTAAATAACAGGGGGAGAGGGAGGGAAGCATCTCAAATCTCATCAATACTTAAGACAAAAGGCTTTCTGCTCTGCAATTACTCTTCCTGTCCTTTCCCCTCCTTCCCCAAGGCCGCAAGCAAGAAACCTAAATAGAGATCAGGCAGCTTTTAAATGCCACAGGCTCATAAAAGAGAGGAAATTCAGAGCTGTAACTTTGCTGCGTGCTATTTGGGTCTGTAAGCAAGTAGACCATCCTGCAAGCTCCACACAGTGGGACCAGAAATAATTGCACCATCTCTGCAAAGAGCCCGGCTGCCCTTGTTTCGGGGCTCAGGCGTCCGCTCCTCACAGCTCGTGGGGAGATGTGCCCGGCTGCCGGTGCCGAGGGCAGCTCCCTGCCGCGCACCCAGGCCCACGGGGGTTATGGGGGGGTTGTGAACTGGAGGATGGGGTGCGCACCTCTGCTCATGGAGCAGAACAGCAGTGGCCGTTGTGAAGGTTTGCTTGTTGGTGTTCCCAGCCTAAATCAAATACAGTGATTTCCTGTATGTGAGCGAGGCAGGCAAAGTGCTCGTCTCCTCCACTGCTGAGGGTTGTGTGTGCGGGTCATGTTTGGGATTGCTCTGTTCACCTGTTCCTAGTCCCTTTCCTTTAATTTGCTGCCTTTTTTTTGTAAGAGCAACAAACCCTTTCTTGTCTCACTGCAAACAAATTTGTTCTGAGCGGGGGAGGAGGTGCTATTGACCTTTCTGCATTATCCTGGGGAATCAGCCTGGTGTTTGATGTAGAGCAAATACAGGTGAGGCGACCTGCTGTGAGACCCTGCTGCCATTTCACAGCCACAAGTCCGGTTCTTGTCATAGGCGATGCAAAACTGGGCTGTGGCCGTCCCCACCGGGAGGGATGGGGGGGGCACGTGGCAGCCAGGCCTTGCAGGGGTCCACTGACCACTCCAGCAGCCCCAAGACCTCACGCCTCAAGCACAAATAGGCTTCTTGGTGAGTTTAGATCACTCTGGCTCGCTTGCTTTCAGCTGTACCATAATATTAAAATAGTATTTTATTATTTTCCATTTACTCGTGCATTAATGAAAAGAGCGCTATGTAGCTGCAAAGTAGTAGCTCATCAAATCAAGTAAATTGCCATTAATGTTCCAGTACTCGTAATTGCTGCGGTTCCAGGTGGAGTTTAATACAGAGGAAGACAATTGCTTTCCGTGTCTGATGGCGCGCGGGCACGCCAACCTTGCCTTGGCTGCAGGCTTCCTAAAAACGTGCCCGCAGGAGCCAGCAGGGAATTGCAGTCCCAGGGTAGCCCGTGCTCAGGGATGCCATTTCATCCCCCTCTTCTGCAAAGGTGCGAATGGAATCCCCGAAGTCAGGTTGAGCAGCAAACCCTTCGGGGAAGATCCAGGTTGGAGTCGCACCCATCATGTGTCCTGGGAATCCCTGCCAGACGTCATCTGCTGAATCTTCCTGCAACCGTCGGTGTGGTGCTCTCGGCTGTGCTTGTGTGCCAGAGAGATAAGCACAGCAGATCTTCCCTCTCTGCTCTTTCTTACAGCAACGGAAATAGAGTAGCAATGTATATCAGGTTAAAATTGCCTGTCATTTTATGAAATGTCTTTAAAAACCAGTCGCTTTCTATGAGCCTTAAAGCAACTCGAACCACTCTTACCAAAATCGACAACTGCTCCAGAGATCCTTAAGAGATTTTGTTTCATTGTGCTTTATTTTGGATAAATCTCGTTAACTGTTTTCCAGTGGCGTCTTAGCGTGTTCTTTTTTCATCGCAGAAATAAACCAACAAAAACCTGATCCCAGCCTTGCGCGGCAGCGAGATTGCAGAGCTCAGCTCTGTGGTGCCTTTGCACGCACCCTCCCGTGACACTGATCACAAGAAAAACGGTATTATACTCGCATCAAAAAACTTAGGGGTCTTTCGCGTGTGCGTTTTCTGAAAAGCCGTGTGTGTGAGTGCCGAGTCACTACACAGGAGAGAAGTTCCCGCACTGTCTTTTCATTACTTGCCCTAAACACGCGGTAACTTCTGGTAAGCCGTAGGGCACGTCTCCTCCAGCGACAAGGGGAAACCTTTGAAGTTCTGAGAAGGGTTTGAGCTGACGTGTGCACTGACTGGAGGTTTATAGAATAAGCACCGAAACAAGATATGTAATATCTCCGCTGAATTAATCCTGCACTATCTGCGACACTGTCAAATAGATGCCGTGGTTGCACTGACACCCGAGTGCTTATTTTCAGGGTGATGCGTAGGAGGAGAGAGGAGGAACAGCCTCACGGAGCCCTTGCGTCTGGGCTGCTGGGACATGTGTGGCAGGAGGAGGAGGGGGCATAGTCTTGGGGGAACGGAGCTTGGGTTTCTGCTCACAGGGAATAAATATTTGCATGTATGTGGGGGGAGGAGAAAAATAATTTCTGTTTTAGTAAAAAAATGTTCTAGTAATCACTTAGATCAAAGATCATTCTGGTCTTGCAAATGTATGTGGAAGTAGAAAATCTGTTTTCATACTAAGAGAGACCAGTTTCCATCCACATCCACTGCATTTCTGATGTGCACGGGTGTTCTGCAGGGCCAATGCTGAGCATAAATCAGGCAGGGCATCCTTTTGCATGTGCCTGAAGACACGTACTTGCGTGCTGAGAGAAGGGGAAGGGATGGGTTTCTGGTAGCAGATCCTGTGGTTGCTGACGGTGTTTGTTTTGATGGCAGAAGGGCGTTGTATTGGTTGGTGTAGGTAATTTCAGCTGGCCGATGGTGGTAGAAAACCATCATGAGCTTGTTTTCCTCAGTAGCAAGGTGCCTTTATGCACTTAATGGAGCACTGGGATGACTTACTCTATAATTAACAGCTTTTACATCAATGTTACTGCCCTATTATTATGTGATAAACGCGGGTGAGGGCGGTTGTCTTGAAATGGAGTACTTTGTTAGAGAAAAATGGGAAGAGGGTACCTGCAGAAGCTTGCTCTTGTGCTTGTTTCATAGTGTCGTGCTGTTTGAAACGTAGGGGCAGGAGGGAAGAAGGATGCTTTTCCAGCTGGGCCAGGCACTGATTTTTGCACCTCTGTCATGGCTCTGAAATCACAAGCCAATATTGCATGAGCACAAACCACTTAATTTGGCTTATTTATTTAAAGAGCTTCCTTGTGTTGGCTGGCCTTGAAAATATTCGGTGGGTTTTTTTAGCAATTCCAGGTATCGCTTTGCTCCATCTGACAACACCTGGCTGCTAGCATCCAAAAAGTCGAGGGGTGCGAGGAGCAATGGGAAGTCTGGACTGGGTGGGGCAGGGGAGCTCCTCTTCTCCCTGTTACCTTGCTTTGTTTATACAAGTTTGGGTGCTTTACTTTATGAAAAGGCTCCAGCCAAACCTTTCCTGTGAAAGTTGTTTATTGCTGCTGCTAATGTTGTTGTTTTTCTTTCTGTTCTTGGTGTCCTAAAGCCAAATTACTGTGACTAATGCACCACTGTAAATGTCTGCAGCCTCTACAGCACTGCTGCCTGCATGGGATGCATGCTGTCTTAGCAGTGATGTGCTGGCAGGGGGGGTGTTATTTCTTATTTTTTAGTATTACAGCAGAAATGCCCCTGTTGCGTATTGGCTTAGCAAATGGCAAAACATTTCTGTGAAATATCGTCATACACCACAAAGATGTTGTCCCCTGTCTGTCGGGCAAGTGTCAGTGTGCTTTTATTGGTACTCTGAAGCATCAACGTGGTTTCTAAGCGGAAAATGTGTTCGTGTGTCTTTGAAGTCAAGGAGGTGCTCAAACGAGAGAATGTTATTCCATGTCTAACACTGATCTAAGCAAGGAACAGCGAAACCAATGTATAAGCTAATGCTTTTTTTTCTTCTGTTCTTTTTTGCTTGTTTATTGACTTTTTTAAGCCAACATCGTATTCCGGTGCTGCGTTAGAGGTGGTTGTTACCTAATCCTGCTGATGTGTTACATAGAGAGGGATTCTCTATAATAAAATAATAACAGTCCTTTTTCCTCCTTAACCTTTCTTTCCTTCTAATTTTCAGTGTGTAGCTGAGCCTAATCATAATATATCCTGCAAAAATGCTGCCTGTTTTGTCCTAAGACTTACTTCCTTAGGTACAAGATTCTCAAGTAAAATTTTGCAGATTGCAAAACATCAGTTAATCCCATTAATGACAACAAAAGGTGAAAATTTACATTATGCCAAATAGAGAATATTGCTTTTCTGTAGAGACTTTGCCTGGTCTGTGGTACATTGCTTCATAAACTCTCTTAAGGTGTTTTTTTTTTCTTTATGTAATTCATAACTGTTTCTTGTTTTCAGACCACAGAATGGTTCTATGATCCTGTACAATAGGAAGAAGGTGAAATATAGGAAAGATGGATACTGCTGGAAAAAAAGGAAAGATGGGAAAACCACAAGAGAGGATCACATGAAACTGAAAGTCCAAGGAGTGGAGGTAGGAGGATGGAGCAGGGTGGGTTTGGGCGATAGGTGGGCTGGGAAGCAATGGCTCCCCAAAATACGTTCAACATGAAGTTGTCCACATGTTCAGAAAAATATTTCTATTTGCTGAATTCCAGCTTTTTCCCTTTCTGCCTCCAAAAATATACCCGTGTTCTTTTTTACTACTTTGAGCAAAATTTGAGTGCAGCTTCGCTGCCTGATTGTGTTACTGCTCTCTGGTTGTCGTGAGGTTGTACAGCTGCAGCGAGACACTGAAGTGTCTTCATGCCGAGCACCTTTTGGTAGAATACATGCCTTTTGTAACAGGTACTTCACAAGGGCAGCCAAACATCTCAGGGCAGGTTGTTCAGCAGTTTTTTTACTGTGTAAGCTTTGTATTTATGTGGTTTGATTTTCACAAAATACCAGCTAGCTTCTGTTAGCAATTGCCGTAATTTTCCATTTGCTTATTAAGCGTTGGTCTTACAGTATACAGAAGTAGAATGTCTGTTGAATTTAGACCAGGATCGGACTCTGCTTCAGGGCATGTTTTGAAGGAGACCATTGCTCTGCTGATGGTATTTAGTCATTCAAAGAAATTCAGATGGATGATTTCACCTGACACAGTAATTCTGGAATAAACCTGTTCTAAAATATGTCGTTGTTTGACACAACTATTCTTTCTTCAACTCTGTGTGAGGAAAGAGCTACTTGATAGCGCTGATCACTTCTGATGTTAAAGGTCTGCACAGATGCCGATAAGAAGTACATTTGTTTAACTTTTATTAAATGGGAATTATATTTTCTGATAGTAGAAGTCCAACTGCAGGGCTTTGCCTAGCTTAGTTCCTAAGACAATAGGGCTGATTCCCAGCATTTTATACGGCACTTCAGGCCAAAATGGTAAAAGGGTGTCAAAACCTGTAATTGTAGCATTTAGCTGTGTCATCAAGAAATGCTCTAATTTCAGCGAATGAACAGCGAAGCCGTAAGGGTGTGCATTTGTATAAACTGTATTGATTTCTGCAGTTAGTAGACTGTGCATCGCTGCGGATAGGAAGCCGCACCCGGTTGCGCAGGCACAGCGCAGCACCATTTGCAGTATTTGGGATCACTGGTGGTGTTCGGTGATGGGCGAAGCTTTAACAGCTTTCAGGCTGGACTTTGGGCTAAGCCAGGCTTTCCGACCTCACCCCAGGCCCATCTTGGCAGATGTTTTGCATGAAATTAACCTTTCTTGCGGCCGGGCGATGAGCATCCTGCACTCCCCAGCGCGGCTCCGGGAGTTGTGCTGGGGTTTTTTGACACCTGCCCAGTGTTGCCGAATTCAGCACAGGGGATTCGAAGCAGTCGAGCGCCTGGGATACATCTTGTGCTCCAGCTTCCTTCTGGGCGATTTGTCATTCTTACGTTCTGTCTGCTTTAATGAGGTTTTTGGGTTTAAAATAGTATTAAATGGATTGCGTTATATTACACCAGAGAGGCATAACTCTGTTCCATAATTTTTGCATCCAATAACAATGTTTTATTATGACAAGCCAAGAAAAAAAAAAAGTCAGTGTAAGAGAAATTGTGTGTTGTTTTTGTTTCGGGTTTGCAGGGTGTGACTTAATTAACTTCTGTGAACCTTAACAATGCAGAATACCAAAACGTGCTCTGCAATACTTACCTGTAGGAGGGTGGTGGTGACCACTGGCTGCCACACACGTGCATGATGAGGTAAATACTTTCTGACATTTTTGCAAAGATGGAGCTATCAACCCTTAGAGTGCCTGAGTGCGTGGATGTGCGCGGCAATCACATTTAACTCAAACAGCCCTGCGCGGAGCTCAGTAATTTCTAGCTTATTGAAGAGCGTCTTCTGGAGAGTAACAAACCTGAAATCAGATGTATCGGGTCCTGGAGAATGAACGGCTCTCAGGGTTTCTTCCCTTGGCTGATCGCATTTGCCACTTAAGAAAATAAGTACTTGCTTTGCGATTTGTATGTGCTGGGGCCATTCATTCCTATATCTTTCTCCAGCTTAAAAGCCCTTTAGAACCTGATATTTTATCTCCAAGAAGGTACTTATGCCCTCGCACCAAGTCGTCCCTCAATCTTCTTGCTGGGAAGCCCAACAGATGCGGCTCTGAGCCTCTGGCTTTGGCAGATGTGGGATGCGGCTGGTTTTACAGGTGATGGGTCTTGCAGCAGGTAAGGCAGTAACTGAGCACAAACCTGCCTCCTGAGCCCACAGTGTGAACAATTAATGGCAATTTTTACTGGGGCTCAAAACTGGAGGAACACGTCTACATAGATCTATGTGTTAAGTAGCAATAAGGATGTTTCAAAATCCAGACCGATGGTCTGAGTGTTGAAAAGAAATTAGTATCTTGTTCCCCTGGGTATCAGAACATACGAAGGAACCGATGATTCAAGTTGTAGGAATTTATGTATGGAAAGACAGAAGAAAAGAAACGAACAGGAACAGCAAATAGAGATTTGGGCCTGAAATTTAACTCCCGCATAAACCTGGGTCAGGTCCACTGCAGAAACATCTCTTGTACTGAGCATGCCTGAAAGCACGTCTGTCTTGTCCGAAGGCTGTAGGAAAAGCCTCCGCACTCTGCTGCGCCATCCCCTCACTGACCTGCCCTAATGTCCCCTCGCTGTCCCATCTCGCTGACCGGGCGGCACCGAAGTGATTGCTGGCAGTCTCCATTCTGAACAATGCAGAAAAAGTTCATTTTCTTGACCTCTAAGTGTCACTTGGGCAGAATTACATATTTTTAACCTTCTTAATTAATTACTCGATCAGTTCACCATGCTACTTCATGGATAGTGTTACGGGTTTATGTTTCTGATGCCGTCCTAATGGGAAGCGATGTTCTTTACTTGGACACATAGGCAACAGATTTAATATAATAAAAGAGACTTTTTTCAGAGTTGGAGTGATACTGCAGGTAACCACATTACGGTTTAACAGGGCATGAAATAACTGTCTGCCTGTGGCACTGCCAGATCATCTCAGCAACTCTTGCGGCCAGAAGATAAATAGGTATCATCGTCGTGCTGATGGAAAAATACTTGCAAAGCCGACAGCCAAGAGCATCGATAGCATCCAAACAGAGCTTTGGAAACTGCGAGGAATAGGCGAGAGGAGAAACACATTGGCTTGTGAAACTACTGACCAGCCAGTTCCGAAAAGGGATTTGTATTAGTAGATTTAATAATTAATTACTTCCCGAGTGTCATCAGTGTGATGGCTCCTGCATCTTTCCAAGTTTTGGGTGAGGAAAAAAATGCATTTTGAAACAAAAAAGTTTATGCCAGATACTTGGGGATGTGGGTGCCTGTCGGTACCACGCAGAAGGATTTGGCGATCACGGACAATGCAGCTAAAGCAAATTTAGGGCACAAATAAGGAATAAACTAATTTAAATAAGAATACACTAATTTACATAAATGAGGAATAAACTAATTAACCAAGCGGATGTTAAATGATAACTGAGTGAAATCCTCAAGATCTTGTCTTGGTTAGCATCACTGTGCATGAGGGTTATGGACATTAGTTGGTTAATCTGATGCACGGTCCTGTTAGAAATCGCTGGATAAACCAGAAAGGAGAAGTTAATTTGGCCTTTCCCTTAATATACCTCTTTGTGCGATTCTTTGTGGAATCCATTAAAAATCTCCAGTCCATGATCCTTTTTAAAATTCTAATTAATTAGGATCCCTGGTGATGTGTTCCTAATCAATTTGCATAATTAAAAATTTTAACTAATAAATAATAGTAAGGGGAGTGTTGAAATAGCTTTAACGTCATTCCGGGCTGGTGCTGCTCCGACTTCACAGGCGGTTGGCTCAGCCGATGCATTTGCCTGTTCTTGTGCATGAACCTTTCCAGGTGCCTATAAATGGCGCATTCATGTGAATTCATAGTAAACTGCTGCTAAAATTAAAATGAGGTCATATTTTTATAGTAAATTTCCCTCTTGTCCTCTGGCTTCTGGAAGGTCGGTGCCGATTCTGTTGCTCTTTGTCCTCTGTTGAGGATATTTTGGTCCCTCCAAACCCCAGTTCCTGAAGAAAAATTAAAGAAGAGAGTTCTGTCAAAGTGGGGGCAAAGCTGTGCCCCGCAGGGTCCCTCTCTGGGCATGAGAACGCTGCCTGTGATGTGACTTTGCCGGATCACTGGCGGGAGCCTGATGCTCTACAAAAATCCAGCGGATTTAGCAGCAGCGGCATGTGTCAGTGGGGATGCTCCGGCTCCTGTGCTGGGGTGGCAGAGGGAGCAGCGCTGCGGCCCCGGCTCGTCGGGGAGGGTCCTTCGGCAGCGTTGCTTTAGTCTGACACCACTCATTTCAGATCAGAGAGATCAGAGGACAAGATGAAAGTGCCAGAGCTTATATATTTGAAATCTCTTGTTCCCTCATATATAGATGTATGTTATCTCAGTACAATATCATAATCTTTATAAATTCCTTTAAAAAAAAAAAAAGGTAAAACTTGATTTAAGTGTTATTAAGAGAGAAACCCCCTTGTGGAGGTGGAGATGAAGAGTATCAATTTTGTATGCAGGACTTGTATTTAATTATTATCATAACAGTCCCTTAACGCTATTACAGATTAGTCCATGAGGACAGGAATGGAAATTTTAGATTATTCAATTACTGCATAAACCCTGGGACATCACCGTCAAAACTTTGCAGAAGGTTTCTTCAGCATTTGGGTCTGAAAACGCAGCGTGCCTGAACTTGGTATTGCGCAGGCCGTACAACCTGGGTGATAACAGCATCATTTGCTCTCGCAGCTCGCGAGCTGGGAATACGTGCCAAGAACAAAATGACTTTTCCTTTTAGTAAATGACCAAATGGGCTTTTCTGTATTATGTAAAATAACCCATCATGGAATATTAAACTGCAAAATGTTTTTACATCTCTCAATTCCCCATTATTGTCGGTGAAATTTACTTGTAAGTTATTACTGGAGGGTGAAAGCAACTTCTGAGATGGCATGCTCAAGCAGCACTAATCTGGAGAACTATCCAGAGGACAGTCTGATCCAATTCACTTAAATTTACATGGGCTTTGCTCGCCCTTGGAGGTGAGCTGTGCAGTTTGCAAACTAATTCAGATCGCATTGTTCAGTCCAGCTGCTTAATGCATTCCAGAGAAATACTGCCGAGTGGCTTTGGAGGAGAAACGAGAGTTTGATGTGAAAGGCTTTCGGAAAATCTGACACACACGTGTGCATACATTAACGCAAACAAGCGCAGCCCTGAAAGCGAAGGAGAAAAACTGCTTGAGGAGGAGTGACAGTTTTTATACAAATCTCTTCTTTATCATCACTACTAAGGCTATTTTCCTTATCTCTCCTAATAGTTGACTTTTGATGTTTCTAAGCAGCCTCTCCCTTAATCTTCCGTAACCCAGTAGAGGGCAGAGAGTCCAGCAACACCTCATGTGCGTCTTTGCCGTGGTGTGTGCGTCTCTCCAACGGACACAACAGGCAGGTGCTTGTGCAGAAATGTGGAAGGTGTTGACTCCTCATGAGCTGTGGTTGCACCTTATTCTGTTCCCTCTTCTAGGTGGTGTTTACGGCATCCAGGACATAGGGTTGTGATGGCATCTTAATGATTCATGCGTCTGTGGCAGTCCTGGGAAATCAGAGAGTTGGTTTACCGTTTCTGAAGGGGAATATGGATTATCATTAAATCTGGAATGGGTCTCCTGAGAGTCTCTTCTGAAGGGAACATACATATCAATAATTCGTTTTCTATGTCGGGATCCTAATGTATTCGCTTGCAGTAACATAAATTCACAGCAAATGGTTGTGGGTTTTGGCATCTTCTCCTAAGGCCCTATACATGTCTTCAACAGACCTGGAACGTACCTAATTCTTTAATTGTCATGGCTTATTTTACAGTGCATAACTTCAACAATAAAAGCTTTCTTTAATATCTGGGTGTCTCAGAATGAAGATGCAGCTGAGATCAGGGCCACTGGCTTCTGT
Organism: Anhinga rufa; assembly: GCA_013400875.1. Classification (NCBI taxonomy): domain Eukaryota; kingdom Metazoa; phylum Chordata; class Aves; order Suliformes; family Anhingidae; genus Anhinga; species Anhinga rufa. The sequence continues at coordinate 20,892 of VZTV01003939.1, forward strand.
GTGATGTTGGAGGAGCTGCTCTGCCCAGGTCTGGCGCAGTCGGGATCGCATCCGCTTGGAGCCTTGCCTCGGCAACAAAATGGATGCAGTGGTTGGTGTTTTAGCAGGCAGGTGCACACAGGAATTGGTTATTCAGAGATGTGCTGTTAAATATTTGGCTTTATTTCCTGCGTGGACTAACTTATCCTAAGCCACCGGTGCATTGCTGTGCAACGCTCTAGGAAGAATGCATCTTTGGAAGAAAACTTTGAGAGTTCAAGTACTCCAGACTTGCTGCTCACAAAGCAGGTTAGCAGTGTTACTACTTCTGGGCAGCACAGTGTGAGGGGAAAATAGACAATGGGGAGAATGAAATGTCAGGAGATGTCTTCGGGATGCTTCTGGTCCAACAGAATTAACTTGTGTGTGGGGCTCACGGAGATGAGGGGACCGCTGGCTCGGCATGGTCCCCAGGCGATGCCGGTGTGGCTGGGGGCAGAGGAAGAGGGTCCACGTTATTTCTCGTTACCCTGGCACATGCAAAACTGTGCTAATCGCAGCTCTTGCAAAGCAACTTGAGCCCGTGCTTGATTTTAAGTATTGTGTGCTGATACTTCTATTTGGTCAAAAGCCTGAAGGGCTTTCTCGATTTAGCAGGAAGTAAATTGATGGAAGTGCTGCTGCAGGTTGCTTTTACTCCTGTGCTTTTCCCCATTCTTAAATGAAAATAAAGAAATTAAAATAAATTCACAAAGAAATAGAGAGTCTGCTTCTTACTCCTCCTTTTGCAAATAGTCTTTCCAGTGACATATTGGGAATGGACTGAATTAGAGCAAAAGCAGGAACGGAGGAGAGCTGCCGGGCAGAAAAAACAGTCGTTACATTTACTTTAAGTGGTGTAACACCAGCAACTGTTTCTACACTCAATTAGTTCATGCATCATTTTGGACACGAACCAGAATAGAAAACGTTTTTGGGTTTGGTTTTGTATGATTAAGGGAGAAAAGGTGGAATAAAAGGATTAAATTGCTTTCTCAGGCATTTTCCCCTTGTACTTGATTCCTTCAACCATTAGTTTTCTGTGATTTCAGTGGGGTAAGGGATCCTCACCCTGCCTAACCTGCTTTTAACAGAAGACAGCTTTTAAAACTTAACAGCATGAACTTTCTTTATTGAAAACAATTTGTTTCATGGCAACAACTGAGGGTTTTGCATGAATGTTACGAAGCAAAGCTAAGAGCAAGAGCTTTTGGGATTGCGGCTCAGCTTGACCATGTTTGTGTTGAATTTCAGTGAAAGATAAATGGTGTGGTGGGTTCAGTATTCGCAAATGTTGAAGCGGCAAAGGGTACTTGTAGGGCAGGCTGGGCTTAGTTGCATTAATTATCCTTGTGGTTTGAATGCTGTTATGGTAACGTGAAGCCCTGTGCGGAGTTACTGCTTGTATACCAGCTAGTATATTTGAACACAGTAGAAGAAATAATCTTTGGGCTTTTTAATACAGTTTAGCAAAGAAAAATCTTTGTTGCAGTAAATTTAAAAAATCAGTGGTCTTCTGACATCACAAGTCATCTTAAAACACATTGGAGAAGCATGGCAAAGGCATTTAGAACCGTTATGTGGCTTGTGAAGTTTCTGAACTAAGATGCCAAATAGCTGCATCCAGTTACCGCTTGGTATATACCCAGATACCAGATACCAATACCCATGGTACCGCCTCATCCAGCAACTGAAGGTTGGTGAAAATAGCCGAAAGGCTGTGAAATGGGGGCTAAATGATACATAATGTGGATATGGTGTAATACTGGGTGAGGAGCCTTCAAAGCCAGCCAGAAATGACGAGGGGGGATTCTTTTGAGCACATGTGGGGGTCTGGACCCCTCTTTGGGTGATGGGCAGGTGGCAAGTTCTGCTCAAGTCAAGGGCAACTGTCCCTTCAATGCAAGGCTTTGCAGGAGCGGTTCAGGTAGTTGCTTTGTAATTGACTGCATCGCCTTTTTTCCCCCGTTTAATAAATAGCGTGAATAAAGCTGAGCCACATGCGGTGGGATTGGAATTCAAATCCCATTCACTAAAGTCTGAACAGTTTTTTCATTTAGCATGTAAAGGCAGTTTCGATGTAAATTATTCCAAAAGGATCTCTGTGGACTAATGACATTAGCGTCTAGATAGATTGAAATTGTTTGAGTAACTGATGCTGCAACTGCATCACATACTGTGGGGGAGAGGAGGAGGAATCCGGTGACATGAGTTTGCACGCTTCTCTGTTGAGGAGGAATTGGGAGGCTGAATACTCTGGGTGGGTCGAAAGAAATGGGGTGACAGACAGTTATTCCAGCATCTCCCTCCTCCTCTCGATTTGCCTGCAAAGCAGCGGTAGACATCACACTTCTTCCCACCCCCACCCCCCCAAACAAAACAAAACAAAACCCAAAAAAATGTAATATACATATACTTATATATTATTTAGCTATCTTTATTCAATAAAATGTAGAACAAGTGTGCAGACATGGAACGAGCTAATGGGCACCCCTGTACCCTCCTCTGCAATGTGGGGTTTGTGTCACTGCAAAGGCTGTACAGCACAAATACACATTGACATTTATATTGACTATTTCAGTTTAGAGAAATCCAAAATTAAATATATTTTCTGCCAGCTCTGTGGGAAAATCCATTTACAAAAACAAAATCCAATAGGAGATCTGAAGATTGGTGGCCAGAAATGAAGTATTTTGAGAATAAAATAGATGGAGATTGGATTGCTGGATCTGTGGTCTCGATTTTACGTGCCAGGGATTGGAGATGGGAGCGGAGGTTTATTGGTCCGAACTTTATCCCAGTGTTTGCAATTTAGATGAGAAAGTTTAAAGCAAAACAAAATAAACATAAGTACTTTTTGGACCAGAGACAGTGGTCTACATTTACTTTTTTGGCCACATAGTTGTCTTTCTGTGCATGCATAGAGAAAGGCTAACTCCCAAGAGTGAAGTCTTTAACTGCAGGTCACTCATCACGCAGCTCCTAAAGCGTTGTGAATGGGGTGCGGCGTGGCGAGGTAAAATCATTGCCGTTGCTCACAAGATTAAGAGGTTTCCTTTTTGTGTCGGGATCCCTGCGATTGCATGGAGGATCCAGATGCTGAAGCAGCGTGTGCCTTGTAATCTTGTAATTGCATTGAGGGCTGTGACGGAGATAAGGGCTTCCACTGGAAATGAGGAGCCTCAGTGTCTCTGCGTTATGCGCCTGGGTTTTAATGTGTTTATATTTATTTATTTATTTCACAGTGTGTTGGAAAGGAAAGCAAATCTCATTTGCTGTATTGCTGCTAATTTTGTATGCATCAGAGATGCATTAGACATTTTAATTTCCTGGGTTCCTGTTGGAAAGACGAATATCGCTTACAACAGTGCATGTGGGGAGGGGAAGCAGTAAGAGCAGAGTCGTGTCCAGGGTTTGAAAGTGCTGGAGTTCCTAAACAAAATCTGGTATTGTCCCCAAAACGCAGTACAGCCACAAAAGCTGGCAATATAGCATTTCAGAGCCCTGTCCTGCACACATCTTAATGGCCGCCACTTTGTAGGATGTTATTTACTCACCCCTTTTATAGCCAAGAGATAAGAATTAATTAGCCAGTGTTTGTACAACTCTTCGGAAATATAAAGCATTAATTGCCTACTAATACAGCGTTGTCAGAAGCGAAAGGGGAATGCAGCACAGAGGAATGGGAACGCCAGCGGCAGAGGGGTCGCCTGCCCTCGCCCGGTGCCCAGTCAGTGTCTCCCCCCGCGCGTAAAGTCGTTCCCCTCGCAGAGCCAGATACAGCGGGCGCAGGCTGGCGGCGACGGTCGTGGTGGTTTGCTCGTGCCTGCCAATACCCCTCTCAGACGTTCCGAGTTGTAGTCGTAGTCTCCGGGAAATGCGCGTGCCTGCTTTTAATGACAGAGTTGCGTGAATGAAGTCTGGGGAGCTGAAATCCCCCGGGATGCAGGTGGGATGCTGTAGCTGCGCTTGGATGCCATGTGTCTGCGAGCAGCAGGCGGTGAGAGTCGTACTTATTGGTTCAGCTTGATGCTTTGTCAGGGTTTTATAGATAGTCTCACTTTGGGTGCCAGCTGTTTGCAAAATAAAAAAGTGCCTCAACAAGCCTCTGGAAAATAACCTTGGTGGGAAAAAAAAAAACATTAAAAAAAA
>VZTV01003940.1:0-27200 GCA_013400875.1 Anhinga rufa
AAGGCAGAAAGGAAGAAGATTGAGATGAGGCTGAAACTCTTTGGTTCAGAAAGAAAATAGTGCATCTGCAGAGAGCTTGACGGGATTTCAATTCTGGATCCACGCTGCCTGGCTCGAGCTGGGCTGCTACGCAGCAGCACCGGTGGCGAGGACTTCCAGGGCTGCTGCTCCAAGCGCCCCAGGTGCTGTGGAAACACCGCCCGCCCGCCCGCGGCTGGTGACCCTTCCACGCAGACCCCCGAAAGCCCGATCCGTGCCCATCGCTCCTCCCGGCTACCCCAGACCTTGCCCCGCCGCCGCCGCCTTGGTGCCCGGGGAGAGCGACCGGGTCCCTCAGCGGGACACCGCGCCTACGCGTGGACTCGGGGGGGGGAATTGGATTCCTTCTGCGGTCTGAGCCAGCACCTCGTGGAGACCTCACGGAAACATCCGTGACAGGGTCTGCAGGGCTTCCCCCTCTTTCACCCCAGCGCACGCCCCAGCTCGCTCTGCGTGACCCTTGGGCCATCCCCCTGCCGTCAGCTTGGGTTTTTTCCCCCCTTTTGTTTTTAGACTTGGTGTCCTGGAAGGAAGAGGGGGAAAAAAGCCAAGCACCCCTCTGCTCCTTAGCAATCCCACTCGCCGCGGATACTGCTCTTCCCGCTCCCGTCCCGCGCGGCAGCAGCGCCGCAGCGTCCCGGTGGGAGCTGGGAGTGAAGTGCTCCGGGGTGGGAGCACGGGCGCTACCGTGACTCCTTGGGAAATAATGAAGTAGCGCAGCATGGAATGGAGATGGTACTTAATTAATAATGAAGAAAATAATAATATGTGGCACGTATAGTGCTGTACTTGTTCCAAGCACTGTACAAACATTAACTACAGTAATTAAGATGTAATTAATTAGAGTAACTACTAATCAGTGTAAATAATGATGCATCTGGAGGTACCAAATGGAATTTGTGAACTGAAAGCAAATTTCCATGTTCAGGAAACGGCATCAAATATAAAATGGCACCAGAAAAAGGCAAAAAACATACGGAGGTTAAAGCGAGAGCGCGGGAGTTGCGCCGGCCCACGACGGCTCCCAGAAGGGGATCCCGGTTTGGCAGGTATCTTGCGGCAAAGCAAAGCTGGCCTCCCGACTTCCTGCTGAGGAGCCCGGCGGGCAGCCCGCCCCATCGGCAGGCCTTCCGCAGCCGCTTCCCGGCTCCCAGCCCGCTCCTCCCACCCCAGCTGCGCCCACCAACGCTGCGCAGTCGGGGGCTGGAGCAAGGGTGGGGTGGGGAATTGGGAGCTCGAGGCGGGGAAGATCAGCAGAGTAAAATACACCACAAATATGTCATTTTGGGTTGGTTTTTTTTTTTTTGCTGGTTCACACACTTTATATTTAACAAAATAATTTTTTAATAATATAGTCTTTTACACATCAAATATTGTTTCTAGACTTCCCCCCCCCCCCATTTTTTTACAGAATAGGTTTTTTTTCTCACTAGTTTCAGGCACACTATTGTTTGAAAATTTTGAAACCGGATAGTCATTGACAGGCAACAGCTTACAAGGGAACGTGGCGATGACTTCTTTAATGGTACCAGTTCAGACCGCAGGAAGCCAATGCTCGGCCGAAATACGGCAATCACCGCGCTAGTGCTCGTCCTACGCCCTGCCCTGCGGTAAAACGCAAAAACGGGGAAGAAAGAAAAATATAAAGGCAACGGTGTGCATAAACCGAGACGGACTGTGCTGATCCACTTCGGTGGAGGGTGATGTAAAGGAGGATTTGCTGCCGTCGCTGTTAAGAGCAGGTGCTGGACTGAAGTCCCAACAAAATAAGCACCGACGCCGTAATGGCCACGACCGAAAAGCAGCAGACCAAGCATGGACAGCGATGGGAAAGGCTCCTGCGCTCACCTGGGCAGGGCAGAGCGGGGAAATGACATTTTCTCTCACAGTATCGCTTGGAAGCTGCAGCCCGAGAAAGCAAGAGGTGCCGAAAAGGCCGAAGGGGACCCTTCCTCGGAGCGAGAGCGGCTGCTGGCAGGGACTGCGGGGACCTCTCCTTCCAGCAGGCAGGCTCGTAGCCGTCTTCTGGAGAGACCCTTCCCCAAGAGCTGATTCCCAGGGATGCAGCCAGCCCGTCGCAGCCCCGCCGTGCACCCCGGCTTGCCTCATCCCCAGCAGTATGGGTGCTCCTGGGGCCGGGGGAGCGCCAGGGCAGCTCCCTTGTGCTGCAGCAAAGGGTCTTAGCCGCCAGCTGAGCCGGTCTAGTGGTGGCACAGTGATGGGGTGTTTCTGGAAACCTCCCTAAGGGCAATGGGCAGACAGGGGATCAGACACTTTAACTTCGACTCGCGGCGGCCGAGTCCCGCTGTCGCTGAAGGCAATGAGCTGATGCCCTTGGCTCCAGCGAGAGCAGCCTCAGTGTCGGCAAGGCAAGGACGGGGCAAGTCAGGCGAGCGCCTGCAAGGCCCAAGAGCCAGCGGAGCCGCGGCACAGCTGGGGCCCTCTTCCCTCTGCTCCACCGCTGACGGCCCAGCCAGGCATCACACAGAGACAGCCCAGGGAAGACGCTGCTTTCTTGGTGCCTTTCCAACGCGCCCTGGCTCGCCGCCCGCGCAGCCGGCGTTGGCTCTGGCTCCGATCAAGGTCACGGTGACTGTGTAGGTGTCTTCGACTTTATTGTCCCCACTCAGTGGAGAAAGTGTAACACAGATACAGCTTGTGTCTTGGGTGTCCTCCTATACCTGTGCATCTACCTCAGTCTTTCCGCAGGTTACATTCCAGTTGTTTGTTTTTTTTTAACTCCTTCCTCCCCTTTTAATTTCCATGTCCCTCCTGCCCTTACCGGCCCTCCCTTTACAGACACGGTAAAAATGATCCATCGCTTCATTCACAGCTGTATTGCCCCGACGATCCCAGCTTAGGAAGAGGCTTTAAAAAAACCCAAACCACAATAGCAAAAAACCTTAAATAAATAAAAGTGAAAACCCCGCGATCCACATTGTAGAAAGTGAGAGCGGTGAATCGATCGGCGTCTCGGAGGCGTCACCAGTCCAAGAACTTGCATGGGCTGTTTTTGTTTTTTCCTCCCCAAATCCGACCACCGCATCCCTGTCAAGCACTGATAATTACAAAAGCGGAGTAGATACCTAGATACCGGTTACATAGTGTGTAAAGTGAGAGAAGAGCAGGAGAGGGGGGAGAAGGAGACCCTTCCCCGCGAGTAAAATCTCTGCTTGTGTGAAACCCTCGCAGGTTTTGCTGGTGACCCTGTTGCAGCTGGCGGGAGGTCGGACGCGTGTGCAGCATCGAAGCTGTTCCTTCGTCACTGTCGTCGCCATCGTCACCGTCGGGTTGTTTGCCCGGCGGTGCCGCTGGCAGGGGGGGTTTGCCGCTACAGAGCCTGCTTGCCCTGGCACTCACGCTTGGAGCACTGCGCCGGCTTCCACCAGTCCCCGTTGTGGCAATGGCAGATGTTGCAGTCATCCACCTTCACTTCGATGCCGGCGGGAATTATCGTGGTGCCCGCAAAGCAGTTCGGACCTGCAAAAACACACGGGGGTAAGAAAAAGAAATAATTTTTTCGTTTGTTTTTAAATTGGATGGAGCAGCTCTGCTCCAAGTGACTGGGAGCAGGCAGGTGCTCAGCCCCAGCAGCTCGCCACGCTCCAGCCGCAACGCCGCCACTGCCGAAATCGGCAACAGCTCTCCCAGCCCGCTCAGTGCCAAGCCTTCACCCCACGCCAGTCACTTGTCTCAGGTTTTGCTAGTGCCCTCAGGCGACAAAGAAAAACCCCCAAAATCTTGAAACTTTTTTCTTTTTCCTCTTTCTGTACCCAACCCCTAGCACAAATAGTATCGGATGCCTGACTGATGCACCCAGCTTTTACTACTCGGTTGCCCACTAATTTAGTATCGCTTTCTCCTAGGATTTGGCCGCGAAATGGACAGGCCCATGAGGACAAGCATCAGGACGCAGACCAACCTTCACTGCTCTAGCCTGCTGAGCCTGCGCTGAGCTGCAGGGACTGGAGCCAGTTCATCCCCCAGGACCGCGGCAGCCGTTCCCGAACGCCCAGTAACCCCAGGGACCCCCACCGGCTTGGGGCTGTTAACCATAAATGACTGATGGCATCAAATTAACAAAAATAATTCACCTCCCAAATAAGCTTTCTGACAAAATCTCATTTTTCTCAAGGGCGATTCCTTTAATCTGCTCATTATTGCTGATTTTTTTGGCTTCTTTATTACACAATATCAAAGCTGAGCAGCACGTCAGCAAGGGTCTTATTTTCCTCCTTCTCATAAAAGCCCCTCAAATACCCGTTGCCCAGCTGTCCCTCCGCAAACCCTCTCCTCCTGCCCTCTCGCTCCTGCATCAGTTAGTGCCAGGGGTTAATGTCAGAGCCAGCAGCACACAGGAAAAAAAATAAAAAATCAAGGTGGTCGCATTCGTGGCATCGGGGAATCGTGAAGACATTTGAAAAGTGTCTCGTGGCTTCAGTGCTGCTCCGAAATGTCACCCCTCGGCTGGCCACCGGTTTTAATCTATGCCTCCAGTGCACGAGGCGCATTCGAAAGATGAGAGCATGCACAGGCATGAAATTACAGGCAAGTCCTCAGTGCTTAAAATAAGGCTTAAGACTGTTTGAAAGGGAAAATAGAGTCCCTGTGTGGCTGGAAACAGGCTGAGCTGTAGGCAACGCTATGCTCGGGTCTCACCTTTTACAGTCTCAGAGAACTATTAATTTCGTCTCGCTGATTATTAGTGCCCTGACTTTATTAAGATGCTCCTTGGGACCCTATGTTTAAGCTCAACAGGCCACAAGTTTCTCAGGGCTGGGCTTAACCAGCCGTAGGCAAGTCAGGCTGCTGCTGAGCCAAATGGTGCACGCGGCTGAAAAAGCCATGACCCATTTTCATCACGAGCTGGAGATTTCCAAAGTTGGCGTCTCTCTGGAAGACACAATCCCAGTTGGAAAGGCTGCGATCCCAACTGTGGTACTTCTCTGGCAACCCACTGAAGTTGTCACTTCTTCCCACGGCGTTTGGGTCCCTGCCCTGGCTGCCCCGCGCCGCTGCCCGTGCTCTTCATCACAGATTTGAATTCTCTGCTTCATCAAGTCTGGTGGGTGCTGTTGTGTGATGACACCCAGCACGGGCTTTGCCATTTTCTTCCATTAAGTGGCCGGGACTCCAATGCGATGAAAATGCCAATAATTGTAGCTGGCTGTATTTAACATTGAAGTAAGTGCCTCTCCCTCTTCAACAGGATACTGTGATTGCCCGCTGATGTCGGGGCCGTCCAGGACGGGCAGCCTCCACAAAACAGCCTGCTCCGCGCTCCCAGAGCAAAAACCCCTTTTCATTAAAATTTAAACAGAAAGCTTCCTCCGGAGATTAGGGTGGCAAGGAAAGGGGAAGATTGTTTTCTCTCTTGTTGCCCTGCGGCTGCCTGTTAATCATCTCATTTGAGAAGCCAATACTGCCTGACACCCACATGCGTCTCCAGATGCAGCCTTCTCCGGGTGCTGAGCAGCAGTGGATTTATAGCAGCGCTGGCCCGTTCAATGTGGCTGAAAACAGGCGGTAGGCTGGCGGCAATGGGAGCTGGCGTGTTTTCGCACTTGCAGGTGGGTCAACCTTTGCTGCCCGGCCTGGGTTTGGGGACCCTGTGCCCCCTTCCTAGGGTTTTGGCTGCATCCCTGTGCTGAAACCCCGCAGGGGCAGAGCACAGCTCGGGGTCACGGTCAGCCGAGAGCGAGTGAGTTGGGACTGGCCGAAGGGGAACAGCAAAGTGCGGAAAAGCTTGTTTTTCCTTGCATCCTGCTTATCTGTCAATCCCATAGCTGTTCCATCATGGTCACAGCTGCCCTTCCTCCTCCTCCTGGCAGCCCCAGGTCCCTTCTCCCTCTTGAGCTTCCCCAGGGGGGTCATTTGGAAAAAACCAAAAATGATTAAACACCCCTCATTAATGTCCCTATCCCAGAGCCGAGAAGCAGAAAGCGGACACCACGACGAAAAGAGGAGACGGATGAGGGAAAGGTACTAAAAGCACGACCCATGTCTTTGAGGTCCCTGGCGGAGAGCGGGTGACCCATCCTGGGGACAGCACCCCAGCAACAACGCCCCTGCCCTGGCCAAGGACATAGGGCAGCTCTGCAAAATAGCAATTAAGCACTAATAATCTGCCCCTCTGATCTCTGGCATCTACTGAGCCAGGAAGGACCTGGCAAGCGGCCTCTGTGTCTAACGGAAAATCCTTGGGATGCTGCCACTTCCCCCCCCCGCCCCTCCCCAGTCCCCGAAGAGACCGGGTGAAGGGAAGGGGACAAATTATGGTTATTTTGGATAAATCCTAGGAACTGAAGGCTGGGAGGAACGTCGGGGGGTGCCCAAACCAGCCTCGCTGAAGCAGCACCGAGCACCCCTGGGCTGGCCGGCTAAACGTCACCTGAGCACACCTAAGGAAGCAGCTGTATTCAGAGGGCGAGCCAGGGGGAAGATCACAGCAAGGGGGTTTGGTTTCCTTTTTTTTTGGCTTTTAGCAAAATGGATGAAAACCTGGCTTTGGGCTCTACTGACATCTGCCCTTCCATGAGGTGTTTTGCTGCCGTTTTGGGACATCCACCTTTTCTGTCAGACCTTAGTACTTTTAATTTAGGCCAACACTACCACCGCTCTGGACCTTTTTTTTTCCCCGCACTGTCTCAAAATAGCCACCTCTGCATTGCCAGAGTGAAATGTTTTCTTTTGCCCACCACAGCAAGCTGGATGGAACATTTTTGCATCCTCTCTCCCCCTCCCTGCTATCCCCACCCCTATAGAAACATGGATTTCAAACGGAAGGCAAAATTTACACACTCCATTTCTGCTAATTCAACTTAAATTCCCACTGACTTGAATCACTGAAATCCAATTTTCCAGCACAGTCGCTGTCAGCCAGCTCCTTTTTTTCTCATCTAAACTTCTCCCACCTTTATACTGGAAAAGCGGATCCTGTTGGTCCCATATGGGAGGCAGTGAGCATCGCACCTGCGGCTGAGGCACGAGAAAGATGCACTCGGAGAGGGACACTGCTGAAATGTCGTTGAAAATATGCCCCAGACAAGTGGCATTTTCTCTGCAATGGCGCAAGTCACTGGGGAGGGTTTTCCAGTGACCTCGGCTTTTAGAGAGCCGACAGCTAATCCACTGCCAGCGACAACATCCAGCACCTGGGGATGCTGTGTGGCTTTGCGATGTGCCTTAGAGGAGCTGCAGCCTGTAAGGCCACAAGAAACCAAGTCCTGGTTTTGCTCTGCAGCAGGAGATTAATTAATAATTAAAATTAATATATAAAATAAATATTTTATTTATAAAATATATATTTATTTTTATATTTATAACATAAATAATATAAAATAAAATAATTAATTAATAATATTTTTTTTCCCCTCCCTTAGATCAACATCTCAACAGTTCAAAAGCTCAGTGCCCCAAACCCACACTACTGGGGACTGTCCCACTGTGGATTTGTGCTGCTCGGAGGAGCAGGCTGAGACCAGGATCTGCCAAACTGATGTAAAAAAATCACAAGGAATGAGTCAGTACAACACAACAACATGGTTTTTTATTATTATTCTTCAAAGGACGATGCTGCTCAGAAACATTTGATGACATGTCAAGCACATCAAGAAAGTTACTTATGATAACAGCAGTAGGAACAAGAAGCTGCTTTGGGCAAGGGCTGTTGTCCTGGTCTTTGTAAAAGCGTCTTAAGCCATGACTGCAATGAAAACAGGACAGTAATCAACCTCTTTTCCTTGCTCAGGGAGACTGATGGGAGAAGTTTGCTGCTCCCACAGACAACGTAATTGTGAGATTTGCTTTGCTGAACATAATTAATACTGATAAAAGACCACAGCACTCTGCATTTGCTAGAACAACTGTGAAGGTTTTTATGGAGATATATTAGGGACATTCAGATGTGGTTCTGATGGGAGAGATGTAGAAAAATCATATATAGTTTGTTTTTTGGGAAGAGCGATGGCAAATTTTGCAGCCATACGTGTGAGACCAGATACCCATGCTGTGCTGCTGAACTGCACCTCTGGCACGGAGGGAATACATCTAACCCGGTGTTGCTACAGCATGCAACACTGCCCAAGGGTGTGAGATTAAGTCCTATTGGGACTCAGTGGCATGGTGGTGCTTTAAAGAAACTCAGCACCCCCCGCCCCGATCTGACAGTCCCTGTGACGCTGGAAAAAAAACTCACAGCCCAAACGCAAGAGGATCAGCCATCCTAGCTCAGGAGCAGACTGCATCTGCTGCACGGTCCCCACCACAGCACTACGGGGACGCGGGGGAAGACGTGAATTCAAGAGCACGCCACATGGACACCGAGTTAAAGCTGGAAAAAGCTGGAGTGTGGGGTTTGATGCTCTCCAACGCCACGAGCATGCAGCATCACGCTGATGCTTTCGAGTCACCTGGTGCCGAACACCAGCCCAGCTCCTGGGGGCTGCAGGCTGCAGGCGGCTCCCAGTTGTTCCTCGGGTGGGTTTTACTGAACTCAACAGCTTTGCCCGTGGCTTACAACAGCTCTGAAATTTGCTTCGTGTGTGCAAAGAAGCAATAAAAGGAAATCAAACGTTAAGCACCGTGAGCAAGCATGATTCACTTCAGGCCAACTGTGATACTCAGATTTGCCCTGAGTAGCATCTTGCACCAGAAAAAGCTCATCGCCTTCACTGGAACTTCTCATGGTACAATGTCTGATTTCAGCGAGGAACGGTATTTTCCACTTAGTTAAATATTTTCTGATGATAATGCTATGTGTCCCACCACTCCTTTAAGAGCCTCCCCATCCCTTTAAGAAATATTAGGGCTGACTCCAAGAGAATTTAGCTTATTCAGTCAATGGATAACGTTGTCAAGGAGAGAGGTGCTGATGGCTACGCTTATCTACCTCGCACCAGTAGTTTAGATAGCTGCTGAATAGCAACTCAATTTAGCCAGCCATCCCTCAGGCTCCCGCGTGATACGCTCCACAATTAAAGTTGCAAGGGATAAGCAGAAGACGGTGGTGTTTCCCCGACAGTATTTAGGAATGGATACAGCCTGAAAACATCCCCATGGACGCTCATTCAGCTGAATGAGCCTTAACGACTTTGCTTTTGGAGCTTGAACACAAATGCAACAGGGTGTGGGAATTTACTGCTGGCAAGTTGTGTCCAACTGGGAGAGCTGTTTCTACTGAACGTGGCCAAGTGCCTTCTCAGTGGGAAGGCGAATTTTGCTTTGCATGTCTCCACAAAACAGGCATCTCATAGTCTTCACCATGACCATCCCACACCATAAGCCATGCGGTCTCCAGTGCCGGTGTCCGGCACTCCCAGCATTGCTCAGCTGAAACAACCACTCACAAAGCAATGTCCAGGTGAAGATTACACCCCGAAGCCTGCACAAGGATGCTCGTAGACCAGTCCCCAACAGAGAAAGAGGCAAAACACAGCAGAAATACAAGTGATCCCCAGGCTCTGGCACAGAGGGCAGAAATTGCCACCTACCTGCACCTTATGACTTCTTCCACGTCCCGGCTGAACTCTGTGCTCACAGGGAAGAAAAAACCCAGCATGTTGTTTTTAATGACGGCCCCTGTTTCTGGAGGTTAACACAGCTCCTCTGTGCTGATCCTGCAGGATCTTTTCAAATGTTCATTTAGCTCTGTCAATGCTATTTATGTGGCAGCTTCAGATTGCAAGAAAAGAGCTCAACTTGCGGCTTTAATTAACGAGGCGAGGAGGGAAGAAGTCTTGTTTTTGCTGCCTGGTACAGAGACGGCCTGCCCCCCTCTCCCCGGCGCGGGGAGGAGAAGGCAGCGCGTGAAGCCAGAGGTGAGACATAAAGAAGTCAGCTGCTGATGCTGAGCTTTGCCTTATTGAAAATGAAATTTGGCAATGCTCTGTGGGGGGCAGGGGGTGTCTAAAAACTCCACCAAAATATAACAACCCTGGAGCTCTTTTGTATTAGGAAGAGGCCAAAGTTGAAGGTCCCAGCTCGAAGCACTGCTGAAGCCCAAGGGCGCATCGGAAACAGCTGCGACTGTGCATATGGGGGTGAGTTTATAACTCGATAATGCTGAGGTCTAACCCCTGGTCTGTGGCTAGTTGATTCTTGGTGGTGGCAGGGAGGAAGGGCCTGTGCTGTGGCTGTGCCTCCTCCCTGCTCCTGGAGGTGATGCCCATGTCCCCCAGGCTACGGAGGACACAGCTCTTTGCACATTATAGGGCACCTTTCATCCCGCCCGTTCCCAATACATGCACCATGTAAAAATACCTGCCCTGGGCTCCTAAGTCCTTTGCCACCCAACCCTCACAAAGGCTCCTGAAGGGCTCGAAACGGGACCGTTTCAGGTCAGTGCCCCCATCCAGATCACTAGCAAGACTTTGAAAGCCCCCTTCCAGCCTGCTCACCCTCTCCGGCAGCAGATGAGTTCTTCTAAGCTGCCTGCATCCAAAGACGGACGCTGCAGCAGCGCCTCAGCCACCAGCCCAAAAAGATCTGGCTGCTTCTCTGACTTTGGGAGGCACTGGGAGCCAAGTCCACCAAATGGCATCAGCCTCAGCTCTGCAAATTAAAAATCTCTACTACAGCGGGCAGGCGGGGGAAGCTGGAGGTGTCAGTCCTCGCCGCCGTACGCAAACACTTTGCAGCGCCATCTGCCACCCCAAATGCTAATCGGCTGCACATCTCAGCTTGGAAGTGCTGCATACTGGAGCACGGCAATGTTTTCAGCGTGGGTAGGTGAAAGCTGGTCACCAGCACAAACAAGCCATCGCCTGCTAATTCCCCACCCCGCGCCACCGCAGACCTGTTGGATGGCAATCGCATCCCGTGGGTATAAGGAAGCCTCACCCAGCGCTGCGGCTGCCAGGAAGGCGGCATCTCCATCTGGCAGGCGAGGGGGCTCCGTCTCGCGGTGGGGTGGGCGGCAAACTGAGGGGAGGAAGGCAAAAGCAGCACCCTTTTTTTTTGGCAGCAGGTCCATGGGCGAGTGGATGCTGGGATGAAATCGCTGTGGGTTTCATCCCATCCTCCCTCATGAGTTGAGGGATGAAAACCAAGGCAGGCATGGAAAGCTTTGGGGAGGAGGTGTGAGTGAGCGCAGGGCTAGTGGTGCCCCCAGCAGCTGCCAGGCCCCTCTGCCGTTCAAAAGCTCAGGAATTCCTCTGTGCCTCTTGTTTTTTTGTTGTTGCTGTTGACGTTTTAAAATCCCCAAAGAAAGCCTCGCACAAACCTGAAGTATGTAGGTATGTATGTGTGAGCCTATATACGTACAAGCAAAGCCAAGGAAGTCTGAAAGATACATTTCTCACAGCCTTTTTTCGTTGTTGTTCATTTGCTTTTTGTCATTGTTTTCCTAGAAGGGCAGGAGGTTCGTGCAAGCTTTCCCACCAAATCTCAGCCTTCTCTGGTCTTCATTCACCAGACAGTATTTGCCTATCTATCTGTAAAGAGCTCCCAGCGAGGTGGCTATGTCACTCCTGTCCTCTTTGCTGAAAAGAACCACATGCAACGATGAACCAAGTGATGTTCCTGTGACAAGGCCACCTTCTGCCTGCGATGTTTCCACTTTTAGGCAGAGTCTTGCATGATGATGGCTCTTAGCTGCGGTAGCAAGTGTCACCTCCTCGAGGTGACCCCAAGGTAGAAGGTTCACTCTTCCTTTGCCGCCTTGTCCAGCCACCCATGGAGAGACGGCACTTCCAATAAACGCCCCAGATTTCACTCTGTTGTCTAAAACATTGCAAAATGAGAGTGGTTTTCTTTTTTTATTCGTGGACAAACCCTGCTGGCTCTGGCTAAAAGCTCCCTGGACTCAACTGGTGGTATCTCCTAGCCATCCACAAGCTTTAGTCTTGCGCACTGTTGCCCCAGAGGATTAATCTCCTCTGAAGCTGATCTGCAGCTCTTTCCATCATTCCTGCATATTTCACTCCTCACAAGACGATTCTAACAGCCCTTCTCAAGCACTGCTTATTTACATGAGATTTTTCCAGCCATATCTCACATTACTGGGTGCCTGAAGATGCCTAAAAGTTATTTAATCTCTGCATTAAAATACATATATATATATATTTATATATACGCAGTATCCTTCTCCAATCTAAATCCAAGTTGCTCACTCTAAGCAAGCCCGACAGCATTAAAATGAGCGCATTAAAAAGGCAAGACCACGCTGAAAAGCTAAATTCAGGGCAACGGAAGCCTTTCCACTGACTTTCACCAGTGACGAAGCCAGCACAATAAACGAGATAGAACACACCTGCAGCTCTCAGCCAGCCCAGCGGGACAGGCATCTCCTGGTGGCCCCACGTCACCTTCTGGCTCTCCACATGCAGAGCGGTTCACGTCATCCGGGCTTTGCTCAGACAACCCTAAGCATCCGCTGCCTTGGAGTCTAATGAATGCAGGGGGCCCACTCCAGTTCCCTAAATTATGGCCTGGCTCCCAGTGACACAGACTGATTTAATACTCGCTGCTTTGCACCACAGTTAGAAAATTACCGATAGATCGTTATCTGTCTTAATCAGGAGCAGCAAACAAATGAGGAACGGGGAGACATCCAGAAGGGAATACACCGCATTACTCCTCCTTATTGATAGCACAGTTACTTAATTTGATGTGGAGACATAACTTCAGGCATCACTAAATACTGGAGCAGGAATGTTTTGGTGCAAGAAAGATCTATGGGTGCAATTTAAAAGCAGTCTGTTTAGGAGCGGTGACGTCTACCAGCACCGATACAGATCTGAGCTGTGCGGACAGACTTGAGATTATCACTCAGCAAGTTAAATAAAGACAGCGGTTAAAAAGCACCAGCAGAAACTTGCAGCCACCGTGTGTGTGGGATGAGCACAACGATGGGGGGCCAAGCCCAAGGCTGATGGTCACCTCCAACCTGCCCATCCCCAGGCAGCGCTGCCTGACACACAGCGCTGCCTGCGCCGGGGCGGCAGCAAAGATCTAGATGAGACATTTGGCACGGCTCACCGTGGGGAAGGCAGCATGGAGACGATGGAGAAAAACGCATGTTCAGCACGGCCGTCTGCAGAAAACAGATCAGCCACAAGCGGTGCCAATGACTGACAGCCAGCACTGCCACCGGCAGGTACGAGGGGATGCCAAACCGGGCAATTCCCAGGGTTAAAGGCCAGAAGGAGCAAAACTTTTCCTCTAGCAGGAATATTGCAGATTGAGATACAATAATAACCTACCAGGAGTCTCAACCATGAGAACAAATCTTTTTAATCAGTTTTTAACAATCCAAGACTAGTGCAGACAATCTAATAAGCCTGATCTGGGCATACTAAAGAAAATAGGGCAAGTGGTACATTTCCTGCTGCTTTAGATTACGTGTATTTGCCTCATCGTATGGGCAATTCCCCCAAGCCCACGCATCCAGCCTCTCTGTTTCTGATCCCAAATGCACCAAAACGAAAGCTGGGAGCACGTCTGAGTGCACTTCAAACTCCCTGCAAAACCTCCACCCCCCCAGTCGCCCCACTTTACTGGGTTTCTAATCCAGTGGTGGGCTATGGACTGTTGACCAGCAGGGTTAGGCATTGCTGCAGTGCAGATTAATAGCTAATATCAAATTCATAATAATTTACCCACTCTGCTGATTGAATAATACACCTGAATTGAGGGCGGCATTGAAGCCGAACCACTGCCACCAAAGTCACGGAGGAGCTAACACACGGCGTGTCTCAGGATCAGCTCTTAGACAGCAGACTTAGACTACAGACCCAGCCTTAAATATAAGGTTTCCCCCACCCCTCTTTTAATATAAAATGCAGGTTGGCATTTTCAAAGTCACCTATGGGATTTGCACACCAAATTCCTCTTCATTTTAGAAGGAGCTACGTGTGCAAATACCTTAATCAGCACTGAAAATTTTAGCTTCTGGTAAAAAAACCGCACAGGCAAGGCGCTCAGCTTTGCGCAGGCAGCTACTGTGCATATAAAACAGCTTTTTTGAATCAGATTTTTACTGTGCACATTCAAGGTTGAAGAAGGAAAACAGTAACACCTCAAAGACAGCAATAACCATCTATTAAGTGAGAAATGCATGTTTCAACATTTACCTGACCAAACGAAAAGGATTAGCTCTTCAAAATCTCTTTGCAGACAGCGTAAAGCTTTGGGAGAATACCATAGATTTTTGTAAAAATACAGGTAGATTTTAATTGCAGGCAATGAAAGCTACCCCTAGGTCATTATCACCTTTCAGGTAACTAAGAGGCTTTTAAAATTTTGTCTGAATAGATATCTCCCAAAATGAACCCCAACAGCACTGAAGGTAGATTAATTCTTTTAATGTTTCAAACATGGCAAATAAAGTGAGGTGGGTTGGTTTTGTTTTTTTTTTTGGAGCTGGTATAAAATAGGTTAATTTAAAAGAATTCAATTAATAAAACTACTATTAAAATACCGCATCAGCTAACAATGTTACTGGTAAAATCAACAGCCGAAAGGAGGAAAAGTCAGACCTTCCAGAGACTAAACCTTTAAGTGAAGACAAATATATCCAGAGGGTATATATACATATAAAGTGCCGTTGTGTTTCTGCTGCCTTCACCTCACCAGCTTGGGTCCTGAGAGCAGCCACAGGTCAACGTGTGCTGTGGGACAGGGTTGGGCCAGGTGACCATGCCCTTACAGCCGCTATTTCCCAGGTCACCTAAGAAAGGAACTGGGATGTAGAGTGACAAGATGGGCTGGGGACTTGGCTGGATGTTCATCCTGCCCACTGCAACGGTGCTGGGGCACCTCCCAGGGCACCATCCTTGGACACTGGCAGGGAGCAGTAGCAGCTCCTTCTCCATGCAGACGTGAGGGGAAACCCTTATCTAGGGAAGCAAGTGGCAGAACAGCCCTCAACTACCAAAGTACCAGGTCTTTGCTCTCTGTCTGGGTATCTCTATTCAAAGGTGAAGGTTAACAACAAAAGAATAACAACCAGGACTTTTTCTCTGGGTCTTTTGAGCTTTTAGCCAACTTGTTCACCTCTTGGTTGTGCTCGGTGTGAAAATTTAATGATTTTTATGGCCCATTTTAACATTTTTATGTCTTTTTTCTTCAGAAAAAAACGCCACATTTGGTGTAAGAATTAAAACAGTATTTCATCCTTAACTGCAATCACAGATGATGTATGGAAGAGAGCTGGCTGCACATCAACTCAATATAAAGCCAGAATTGAATCTTACTTGGTCACTACAGCTGTGCATGATGTTTTATGGGGTGTTCTTTTTTTCATATCAGTCATAAATGAAGTGGAAACTGTGACTGTGCTAATTTTATATAAAACATGAGAAAAAATGCAAAATGGGGTGAGGGGAAGGCACCAGGATTACTACATATTTATCTGAGACGTGCATTTAGATGGGCAGTCTACTGAAAAACCCAACCCGCCGTCTGATAATGAAACTACAGCTGTTAATGCACGATGACAGTGGCGCCACTATGCACGCTAGCCGCGGCAATGGTTGCCCGTTGGTATGAGTAAACCTCTGTGCAAACCCCTTGCCAAGTGGCAGAAGGGTTTCTTCAGCTGTGGGAAACCACATGCTCAGGACAAACCTGCAAGGCCTGAAAAACAGAGCTTCATCGCAATCCAAACGATTGTGGGAACATATCAGTTGGTAGAAAAATGCCTTTATGCCTTTTTACTGGTGTAAGATGAAATGCGACTCTTTGAGAGCATCAGCAAAGTCCCATTTTTTTTTCCCACCTGGCGACAGCTTTTTCTGACGAAGGTTTTGAACATGGGAACATGTTAGAAATGAAACTTCAAAGCAAAGCAAAAACTCTTCATGTAAGAGTTCTTCATGCTGAAACCACGGCTTTCTACTCCCCGCTCGTGTTTCAGTTGTTGGGTTTTCTGCTGCCAGTTTTGAGCAGAACCCTATTTTTGCACTTTGTGTGACACAGCAAGCCCATCTCCTGCCGCCTTCACCACCATTCCCCATCCTCCCAGCCTCCACAACGACGGACACAGAAATCATAGAATCAGACAATGGTTTGGGTTGGAAGGGACCTTCAGAGCCCATCTAGCCCAGCCCCCCTGCAGTGAGCAGGGACATCCCCAACCAGAGCAGGTTGCTCAGAGCCCCGTCCAGCCTGACCTTGAGTGTCTCCAGGGATGGGGCATCGACCACCTCTCTGGGCAACCTGGGCCAGGGTCTCACCACCCTCACTGTAAACAATTTCTTCCTTATATCCAGTCTGAACCCACCCTCCTTCAGTTTAAAACCCTTACCCCTTGTCCTGTCACAACAGGCCTTGCTAAAGAGATCGTCCCCACCTTTCCTACAGTCCCCCTTTAAGCACTGGCAGGCCGCAATAAGGTCTCCCCACAGCCTTCTCTTCTCCAGGCTGAACACCCCCAGCTCTCTCAGCCTGTCTCCATAGCAGAGGGGCTCCAGCCCCTGATCACCTTCGTGGCCTCCTCTGGCCCTGCTCCAGCAGGTCCATGTCCTGTCTGTGCTGGGGGCTCCAGAGCTGGACGCGGCGCTGCAGGGGGGTCTCACCCGAGCGGGGCAGAGGGGCAGAATCCCCTCCCTCGCCCTGCTGCCCACGCTGCTGGGGATGCAGCCCAGGGCACGGCTGGCTTTCTGGGCTGCCANAGCTTGGTGTCATCTGCAAACTTGCTGAGGGGGCACTTGATCCCACTGTGTATGTCGTTGATGAAGATACAAAGTACAGGCCCCTGAAGGACACCACTCATCCCCGGTCTCCATCTGGACATTGAGCCATTCACCACTACCCTCTGGATGTGACCATCCAGCCAGTTCCTTATCCACCAAACAGTCCACCCACCAAATCTGTATCTCTCCAGTTTGGAGAGAAGGATGCCGTGGGGGACCGTGTCGAAGGCCGTACAGAAGTCCAGATAGATGGCATCCGTAGTTCTTCCCTTGTCCACTGGTGTAGTCACAACATCACAGAAGGCTTGGCCATGGCAAGACCCAAGTGAAAGGTCTTTAATGAACATGTTCGTGTATAGAAGCTAGACATCCAAGTCAGTCACCAAGGGTTCCCTTTCCAGTCAAAGGATGGACTCTTCTCGAGGGTGCTTAACAGAGCCAAGTGGCATCAGACTTTGGGTTTGCCTTTTTTTCCCCCATATAACTTTGCTAGATATAATCCCACCCCAACCTTCAGGTCAGGATGCAGTGACAGAGCTCCCACTTCTATGCCAATCTGTACAAATGGTTGATTACCTGGAGAGAGGGAATAACCACCATGGCGGAAACATAATTTGTTTATTTGTTTTGGGGAATTTAATTACCTGCCTGGGACGTGGAAAAAGAAATGTGAGAAAACACCTCCCTTCCAACCCTACCCCAAGCAAACGATGAGCTTGGTGTTAGAGAGATAAGACACAGCACTGCTGTGCCATAATCTGCAGCTCCTGATGAAACAGGAGGTGGAGGAAGGGGCAGGGCAGGATGGATGGACCCTGATGGCACACATAGGGAGAGCAAACCACTGACTGCAAGGACTGGCACACCTTGGTCTGATGGTTGCTGCTCCTGGAATAAACAGGCTTCGAAACCTTCTGCTGGGACCCACCCTAATTTCTCCAACAGCTGCAGAAGCAGCTTTAATCCAAGTTTTGTCCCCAGATTTTGCTCTTCTGAGGGCCCATTATGCTACCTGAATTTAATGGTATCCATGGCATTTGCACAGTGCTTTCTGACGCTGCGTGCAAAGAGTCAGGTTGCTAATAAAAATAAAATGAGTGGTACTGGTTTTGCATGTGAATAGTTGCATTTAACAAAATCATCAAATGGAAAAGGATCGTCCTTTCCTTTGCTAATAATTCTGGGTGCCACTACAAAATGCATTACCACAATCTATGTGGGCTTTTATACTCAAGCAGATGCCATGTGATATTATGCTGATGTGCCAGGACAGGATAGTTATTTTGCACTGTAAGGTAGCAGCTAGGAATGATGAAAGGCTGGGGAAAATTTATGGTGGATGTGGTTCTGCATCCCTCCCCCCCAAAGTTTCAGAATGCTTCGTTACCCCTCATTCTGCTGGTCTGTTTCTATTAATTACTGGATAAAACTATTGCTCACTTTCCAGTCTCGGTGGCACCACTGTATCTGAATGGCTCACAGCCGACAGCCTGTCATCATCACAGCATCCCCACGGGGCAGGGAAGTGCACAAGGGAAGCTGAGGCACGGAGGCAGTGCCCTGCTCGAGGAGCCATGGGTTATTAAAACTAAGCCCACAGCAGAAGCACTGAGCACTGCATTGACCTGATGTGCAGCCCTTAAATTTTCGTCTCTTGTTGGAGGTCTACAGGCTTTGGTGTTTGGTTATGGGGGCTTTTGTAGTGGCACAAAGACTGGTGATGGTGCTCCTGGTCCAGGTAGTGATGCGGAGTGCAGGCCGGCTTCAGGGATCCCCTGCCCCTGTTTCACCTCCTGTAGACAAACAGTGCCCAAAAACCCCAACAGATTCATCCCACTGATGTGTAGTCATGGGTTTACTGGGGGAATTAAACCAGTTGTCACCTCCTTTCCCTTGCATTTCCAGTACAGGACGCAGTACTCTGCTGTGTGATGGGGACAGCCCAGGCCATCCCACGCAGCAGCCCAGTTGCTCCCGGTGAAGGAAGCACTCAGGTCACTCTCTCCACTTCAGCAGACAACTATTTTTAACAAAACTTGTAGGAACATGACAGGTTTGAGGCTGCAAACTGCATTCTCAAATGTGATGGAAATTGGTTCAGACCTTATTGGTAGGGGGAAGGAACCGCAGGGCAGAGCAGTAAAGTGATGGACAATGACTTCCAAATGAAACTCCTCATTTCTGAGTGTTTTCACACTCTTTAGCAAGTATTCCCTGCCTTGTTTTTCCTGCATTTTGTCCTTTAGAAATTCTTTTAAAGCCAGAAGGGGGATTTAGACATTAGAACAGCTACTGACCTGATACAAGTTAATGATTTTATAAAACGCCGAAAAAATGCTTTACTTTAAAAGACTGATGTTTCCTATTGTATTTTTTCAATGCCAATTAATTACTTAATTCATTAGCAATGTAACACAAGAATAGTCTTTGAAAATCCGGTGCTTTGTGTAGATGCCTTTAATTATGGATAATTAAATACTGTGGAAGGACCTGATTATACCTCTGAGCATTTTCTAATCTGGAAAATGAAACAGGCTCTTGTACTCTTGAATGTGTATTACAAAAGCTGAGCTCAACAACTACACAGGAAAAAAAGATGGGAAAAGACCAGCCCAAAACTCCACAACTAAAGGAAGGTAGAAATTCCTGGGGAAGCTCGAGGGCTTTGTGCGCACCCTGCCTGGTTGACTTCTCCGCACGGGGTTGTACACAGTCCCTGCCTTGTCGGGGATATGAGCAGAAGCCGAAGCAAGCTCAACATGGAGCTGCTGCAACCAGCGAGCAAACACGGGCTCAGGGCAACTCGATGTTAACGCTTGCTGAAGTTGGGAACAGATTTCCAGATGGTCCTTTGTACGTATGGCTGCAATAGCCAAAACCGCTAAAAAAAGGAAAGCACTCTCCAAATGAAATCAGGGCTGACCTTGGAAGATGAAAACTTGCCAGCGCCAGAAGTTACTCTATTAGTTTGGCTTCGCATTCCTTCCCCTTCCTTTTTTTTTATTTTTTTATTTTATTTTCTGCTCTTTATTCCTCTGCAGCGACCACAGTGAGAAAGTCAGCATCCAGTTGGCTATAATAACCAGCATCACTGTCTCAGAAAGGGTTTTAATCTCAGAAGCAAGCCAGGGAAATGTTTGTTTTGAAGACAGCATCGCCCCAGCGCTTTCAAGACAGATCCCCTCCCTACCGCAGCTGAGATCCTGCAGTAGGCCCAAGGAGGTTTATTTTTGGCTCTTTTTGTACTTGCTGGAAAAAAGTGAGGGGAAAGGAGGGGCACCGGCATCTAAATAAAGCCAATTTGTGCTGTCACGCCGGGTGCCCTCGCTGTGTACGCCCTCTCTTCCTCCTCCCCCCAGCATCTTATTTATTTAGGCCAATTCCTCCCAGCATCCCTGCCCCTCCTGCAACTCTCCACAACCCATTTCCTTCTGCCTTAATTAAAAGCCACCGATTACAGTGCCGAGTGATCAAACGAGGCCGGGGGCTTTCCATTGCTAGTGGCCAGTCCCACTTGGCTGGCTGGGAGCTGACTTCTGCCGCTGGGCAGCCCGCCCCAACTCCCTAATGAATGGCAGGTTATCAATGTGCCGAGCACATATGCTGCAGAACCGAACCGTTAAGCACTGTATCACAAGCGAGCCATCAGCCAGCGAGACTAAATACTTATAGACAGCACAGGCCAGGGCTGGGTAAACCTCCAGTGGATGCTTTCAAGAGCAAACAGCATCTATTTATCCCCCCTGACTCTTATTTTGCATCCTTCTTCCCTCGGCCATGAAGTAATTGCCAAACCCAGTGAATAAACTCTGCCATCTTTATTGAAGGTATTTCTCAGCTGGAAAATTTGGGGAGAAGAATCAGGGCGGGTCCTGTGAAACCCTAGGGGCAGGATGACACGAGGGGGACAAATAAAGGGGCTTCACACCAGCTCTGTTTGATCTGGAGCAACAAAAAGAAGGAAAATGTCACCCATAATGCACAGGCTGCCCGTCTGTGTTAAGGAGTCAGAGTATCAACCATGACTTTGTGCCTGCTGATGTCCAAGTGTGGGGTGTTGCTCTGCCCTGGAGATCCCCTCCTGGGATGCACAGCCGAAATTTTCAATGGAGGCAGCTGATTTCAGCTGAGAAATGGAGAAACGCAGCAACCATGGGGTGAAATGCACAACTAGACACTAGAGTGTGTCGGATGTGTCATCGATGCTGCCCAGGGACGCGGTGCCTATGTCATTTGTCAGGATTACCTACCCGACGCTGCCAGAAAGGCTCCCTCCTTTAGGCAAGGGTTCAGAGACTCACTAGCCCCTTGCCAAGAGGTTACCTCCTCCCAGCATCATGGCAGTGGGGGCAACCCTGAATGACAGGGGTGTAGCAGACCCCACAAAGACAGCAATAACACCTTATAAGAAGGTGCCATTAGTAAAAGGACATTAAAAGGTGCCATGCCTGCAAGCACTGCCAGACTCACTGCTGCTTTGACCTTACCAGTTGGGAAAGTTTTGGACATAATGAGCTTATGTGGGGGAATTTCCCCTGCCCGCCAACACCCCCCCCCAAACAGATTAGCAGAAAACAGAAAGCCAACGACATGTAGTCCCTTTGCTGGCCACCGCGGCAGTGACCTGCCTATTAATGCACACAGCGAGGGAGGACCATTAGGTTGGTCTCACCTAGGAGTCTATATCAACCAGCACATGCAATACCTGGTGTTCTGCAGACCTCCCTGTGCCAACATTTCGTGTACCAGAGCAGGCCGTGCCTAGAAAGCCCAGTCTTCAGTTGGGAAGACAAGATGCACTCGCTTCCTTGATGCACCTTGGGCATCACCTTCACATCTGGCAAATCCTATTCCAACTAGGAAAAGCTTCCACACACCGCTTTGAAACCCTGGTGCATTCATCAGGCTGTTTGCTGGGTGCTGGCTGTCCCGGCCAGTCTGACAGCGCCTATGAGCATCCCATGTGAACCTGCCAAGTGCGGTCACTGCCGCTGCTCCCAATTAGCCGGCGGTCTCCTCTAATCTCGTCTTTGGCTACAGGATAGCTGTGGCACTTTGTTTAATCCGCTGTTAGGAGAGGAGCTTCTTGCTTGATCACACGTGAACCCAAGGAGCGCCTGCAGCACTTCCCTGAGATGGAGAAAACAAGCAGGGGAAGAAGGGGCAATGCAAACTGCAGAAAATGCTACTGCATGCAACATGGGAGCAAGAAAAGTCTTGGTTTTGTTGCTGGGGGCTTATAATCCCTTCCTTTGAGGCTATTCCCCCTCCATCACTGCTCCTCGAGCCTTTAGATTCATAGATATAAGTTAGGCTAAATCTGTAAAGAAAAGCAGTCACCTTTATTTCACTGGTTGACCCACCTGGGAAACCCAAGTGACCATTTGGGCAGGGAAGTCCTTCAAGTGCCAGTGAAACTGTTCAAGAAGGGGCTCTGGGAGATCCACACCAAACACTGAACCTAGCACAGCCCCTCCGTGTTTCTCAGTCCCTTACTCAGATTTTGGCAAGATCTTTTTGGCAAAAAAATGACAGCAAACCAAAGGAGGCAGAGCAGCAATGTAGGGGGGGCGTGCAGGCCCTCCTAGCCCAGACAAGCAAGCTCCCTCACAGGTAAATGCACCCTGGCAGGACGGCTGGCTGTAACTTCGCTGTTCGTCCCAAGCGGCAGCACCCCTCACAGGGGCGATGGCAGCAGCATCCCCAACTCGAAGGGCACGAGGCTGACTATTTTTTGGTTGTAACAACTTCATTATCGAGCTGTTAGGACAAATGACAGAGGGGGGCAAATCCTCGGTTGCTGAAAAAGCATGGATGTTTCCCTTGGAGCAAGGCAGCCAGGCTAATTTACACCAGTCTTAGGAACTGGACCACAGTGTATTTGCTCTCTAGGGGGGCATGAATGTAGCTGAGAAAAATCATTGTTTCTGTGCAAAACATAGCAAATATATCTAATTGTTACTATTGTGGTCAGGTTTCCATTTTTAAGCACACTTTTCCAAGACCTTAGTAATTATTGTTTGACATTTCCTGAAATACATTTCTTTTCTGTTTAACACAGCTTGAAAAGTAACCAAAATTTCTCTCTTGCTGCTTTCTCTGTAGCACGGCGAGGGCACCAGAGCCTCACAAGCATCAGCCGTGGCGTGTCAAACAAAAGCAAGCTACATTCATTTATTAATAGCTGGCAGCCACTGCCCTGATCCATAACCTGGTGGGCAGGTCTGTGACTGCCATGCCGTCGGAAAGGGGACGGTGCCCACACCGCCCACGCGACTGCCGGCCTCTGCTTGCTGGGAGATAAGGGATGATGCATCAGATGCTGCTGTGGACCCGGTTCAGATGAATAATCCTCATGCAGAAGGAGTCCCTTGGACATCAGCAGTGGCTGAGATGAGTCAGAGATCAGAGAACGAGGCTTTTCTGGAAGGAACACCCAACGTTGGCTCAGCCCTTATGAAATCAGAGCCTTTGACTTGCAAACTGAGCTGGCTCGGCACTGAAATGCTACATGTCGGCTGCAGTGCATTACCCAGCCTCTGCTCAGATGCAGCCCGAGGAGCTGATGGGGGCATTATTTACTCGTGGTTTTTGTAGCCGTTTCTGTATGCGGTGAGAGCTGAGAGGGGACGGCACAAAAGCACGCTGGTATTTTGGTTCACCAGACAGAAACCAGGCAAATGCAGTGATCTGAGCTAATGAGACTGAAGAGTACTGAAGCAATATTGAAGAAGGGCTCTTCTGCCCGCGCCTCCTGACATTTCCCATGCATTTCAGATGAGAAAATGCAATTCAAGGTGCTATTTTGCAAATAGCAAAGCCTGTGGGCCTGATCCTACAAGGTGCAGAGGGCTTCCTGAGAAGCGCTGGGTGCCACAGCCCGCTCCAGCCACGTGTGGAAGGTGGTGGCCCCAAAGGCATCTAACCCCAGAGGAGTATTTCAATCCCATCCTGGACCTGACTACTTAGCCAGGCAAGGGTGAGAGCTGAGCAGGAAGGATGTTTCCCATCGCAGTTGGAGCTATCTCTGCTATTCCTCTCTTACTCAAAAGGGGAGGGAAAGTCAAAGTCGCAAGCACTTTCTGGGTTTAATAAAATCAGAGCAGGTTGCCTGAAATAATTCACTGGGCAAAAAGCTCCTTCCTTTCTGTCCTCCCTATTGGAAATGTTCCAAATTATAAAATAAAGATCTACATCCAAAACCATGTCACCCCCTCCACTCTCCCAGATTTGAGTCAGTTAATTTTGAAATCATTAAATAGGTTATCTGATCATTTCAAGGTTTTTTTCCCCGACCTTTTTTAATGTACAAACAGCTAGTTTGCTATAATTGGCCTTCTTCCCAGGGACATTTCAGTGAGTCAGCATTTTCCGACCAACATATTCCCATCTTCTTCAAACATGCTCAACCAGCTGCAGTGAAAAAAGTCTGAGCTTTGAAATGTCGGGGAGAACTTTGTGTGCTCATCTTCACACAGACCCGTTTCTCTCAAGAGATCCCTGTGCAGGACATCAGTACTTTTCTTTTTGGTACATCAGCTCCTGCTCCATTTATTCTAGCAAACCTGAGCTTCCCTACCACCACCAAACTCCTGGCACAAAACATTTTAACTGGGACAAAAAATATGGCTTACTTTATGTAAAATGAGTTATAGCTGTTTACATCAGTTGTAGGACAGGTCCATATCTAGGTTTTTTTCTTAAAACTACTTCTTTGTGGCAATTATGATTTCAGAAGTGGGTACAAGTGGAGCACGTACATCCTCGAGTTTACCTGGAAAGAATAAAGCTGGGGAGCCTCCATGCACAAGAAATACATGGTGTAGAATGTGTGTGCCGAGGATGTAGGAGCTCTGGGATACCTAAGGGGAGCTTTGATTGTCTTTCCACCTTCCTAGGAGATGAAATCTAACTTGCAGTTGACATCTTTTGTGCAAGAATAAGGTTAAATCATATATACAGTTAGATCACACACATCCTGAGTGCATCGCAGACAGGGTAGATTTCACTGGAACTCTGTTTGTTAGATAGGACGGACAGTCTGTGGTGTTTTCCGTGCTGTTTTAAAGGGTTTTTAGCCTGATTTTTTGAGTTTCTGCCATGATCAAATTCTGATTTTTACAGTTTAAAGTTTCAAGAACTTGCGTACAAAAAGAAACAATAAGGAATACAGGCGTGCCTACAAAGGGTTGCTAAGAGTGACCATGTTTTGCAATGAGACCCACCGAGTACATACCGACACCCCAAAGGAGGGGTTCCTTTAGCCCAGCAGAAAAGCAGTATGTCCTCGGGACACCAAAGTTAGGAGGACCATGGGGCTGTCACTGTCTTTGCTAATGACCTACTGTATCCCCTACGGTGCATCACTGCCCTCCTCCCTGCCTCCTCTCCTCCCCAGTCCCTATTTCAGGTCAAGTCAAGTCTCTACACATGAAGTCTCCTGGTGGCTTAGTGCTTCTGTAGAGAAAAATGCTAAGGTGTGCAGTGGCAGCTTTTCTTGTGGAGGGACTCAGTGCACCCATACTGATAAATAAAACGGCATGAGACTCTCCTCTGGCTCTAATGCCATGTGGCAAAGACTGGCCACATCCACGCCACCCAGCACTTCTCCTTGGACCTCCTCCAGACCCCAGGAGGGTGCCCTCTTCACCCTAACATGTAATTATTTTGTGTGCGCTCCTTTGGACTGCTTGAGCTAGCAGAGGGGCAGCCCGGCAGCCCAGCGGGATGATGATCCCTTAGCATCAAGGGTGCCGTACAGGGCTTGGGATGAAGACACGGCTGAGCAGCAGAGTACATGCTTGCTAAAACAGCACTCGCTGACTGCTGCATCTTAGGTGTGCCACCCATTACAAAGTGCTGACAATCCCAGGGGTGAGTGCTCTGCCCAGCCCTCCTTTATTTAGCTGTACCAATATGGCCAGAGGCATGAGGAACTGAACACCACCAACCCAACCAGCCAAGGCAAAGAAAGCGGCATCCTCTCCTCTTTTCCACTGGGCTTTTATTTTGCTGATGACCAAGCCAAAGCTCTTCAGTCTTAGGTATGAATGCAGATCAACATTGCAGAAGAGTTTTCTAAACACAAACACAGAAAGCAAGAAATTATCCCCAACCAGCCAAGCAGCCTGTGATACAGGAATTGAGGTGAGAAAAGCCTCATGCTGCAGGAGCAATGCCTTGGCACTGAGATCTTAGACTGAGAGCTGAAAGCACCCCTGGAACGTCAGAGGATGAAGACAGCTAACTGAGAGAGAGAGGATGGAAGGAGATGGATGCTGATGTTTATGGGCAGAAGAGCATCTCTGGACAACAGGAACTGGCAATATCTGATGGCAGTCTTGGCACTGTACCAGCCTCTAGCCTGTCCTACAGGAACCTTCCCCAGGCAGCACAGCTCAACCACTGTCACACAGCAGTATCGCTGCCACATATAAATAATGCTCTTTCACCCTCACCTGGACCTGCTGTAACAAATTTTGGGTCCCTCTGGCAAGCAGTTCCACAAAACTTGCACTTACTTTCATTCTGCCCAGAAGATGCACTCCATCAGCAAATGAGGGATAGGATGAAGAAAAACGCACCTTAAAAACACTTTTTAGTCTCTCCAGCTGAACTGACTGGTGAGTTGGCAAGAGTAACAGGCTAGGATGATGTGCAGACATACAGTAATACCCAGAATGAGGCTACTGCACTGATTTCCTTCGCAGAGGTGCACAGGTGTAGAAGAGACAGAAGGCTGCTGCTGAAATGCAGCACCAAAGAAGCACAGAGGATGGAGATGTAGAAAAGGCGGAGGGAAGGAAAGGAAGTGGGAGGAGAAAACTTCTAAGTGCCTTTTTTAATTCTAAGTTTTCTCAGACTTGCTTAGCTCTAATCTTTAATTCATATTTTCATTACAGTCTCTTTGTTCTGTGAAGTCTGCATTTCATGTAAAAGGAGCGGTTCAAACATCCATTATTTGACATAAGTCAACCCCTTGTTAAAGTCCTCTACTCTACATATATGTGGGCTCCAATAAAAGAAGCATTAAACATTCATTAAATTAGAAATACATGAAGACAGTGTCTGCCACTCTTCTCATACAGATATGCTTAATAATCCCAAACTTCTAGAGCAGCAAAAGCAAACCCATCTCTAATCCTTTTAGAAAGCCTGGCCAAGCAAAACACCCCAGCCTCCTGCAATTTGCCTGTGAGTCACCCAGAGATATTAGCTCTTGCAGGTCAGAACCTCAGCTGGAGTAAATCAGAGTAAAGCAACACTGCCAGTGTTACACCAAGTGACACAAACTCAGGATTAGGCTTTAGGCTTCTCTTGCAGCAAAATGGTTTACAGCAATGTAACTGGATAATAATGTCACTTTTGGTCTTTTAAGTTACACCAAGAATCTGGTCAGGTGGGGAACACCAGCACCATGCTTGCTTTACTTTCAGTACTGCCCAGGCTGCTTGTATTCTGCAAAA
Organism: Anhinga rufa; assembly: GCA_013400875.1. Classification (NCBI taxonomy): domain Eukaryota; kingdom Metazoa; phylum Chordata; class Aves; order Suliformes; family Anhingidae; genus Anhinga; species Anhinga rufa. The sequence continues at coordinate 27,140 of VZTV01003940.1, forward strand.
GGAACCTGGTTTCCCAACCTGAATCTAGGAACTTTTTTCCCCAAAAAACCCCAAACCCACC